>JAOBRD020755887.1:0-30851 GCA_027575215.2 Hydrozoanthus sils
TACTGTACTGTACTGTACTGTACTGTACTATACTATACTGTACTATACTGTACTGAACTGTACTGTACTATACTATACTATACTATTCTATACTATACTATACTATACTGTACTATACTATATTATACTATACTACTGTATAGTACAATATAGTATAGTATAGTATAATTTAGTACAGTACAGTACAGTATAGTATAGTATAGTACAGTCTAGTACAGTATAGTATAGTACAGTATAGTATAGTAATAGTTTTTTAAATTGGTGAGTTTTTGGGAAGTTTAAAAATTAATTTTGAAGTTAACATATGATGTAAATTCGCCAAACCGTTCTCAAATTAAAGCTGTACTAGTCCCTTGCATGGAGGAACGGTTTTTGGGTTTTACTCAAATTTCTTCTTATTCCAATATGTTTTTCAACTTCCTCACTATCCAACAAAAGTTTAGGTTAAGTTCCGCCTTAAGGCCGACCAAAATACATAACATACTGTATGCATTGAGTTAAACACGGAAGGAACGCGACCATATGAATCAGAGTCACACGTCAGTCGGATCGAGATGCGGCAAATTAAATTTTGGCATTTCGACACAAAGTCGACTCTAGATATAGACTATACTATACTATACTGTACTATACTATACTATACTAAACTATACTATACTATACTATACTATACTTAACTATACTATACTATACCCTGCTCTTTGCGTTTCTACTAATGAACACTACTCTACCTACCCTCTTCTCTACTCGTCTCAAATTCAATCTATTCTGTTCTTTTTTACTTTACGATACTTTATTATAATATGCTCTTTTTCACTATAATTGTACTAATGCTATATTACTTTTTCCTGTTGTACTTTTTTTACATTTTAGTTTTTTTTCTAATCATTTTTTATTTATATTTTGACTTCTTACACTGCGTTTGGTTTTTTGGATATAGGCGTTGTCTTGTTTATACTATATTGTACTATACTATACTATACTATACTATACTATACTATACTGTACTGTACTGTACTGTACTGTACTGTACTGTACTGTACTATACTATACTGTACTATACTGTACTGAACTGTACTGTACTATACTATACTATACTATTCTATACTATACTATACTATACTGTACTATACTATATTATACTATACTACTGTATAGTACAATATAGTATAGTATAGTATAATATAGTACAGTACAGTACAGTATAGTATAGTACAGTATAGTATAGTATAGTATAGTATAGTACAGTATAGTATAGTATTAGTTTTTTAAATTGGTGAGTTTTTGGGAAGTTTAAAAATTAATTTTGAAGTTAACATTTGATGTAAATTCGCCAAACCGTTCTCAAATTAAAGCTGTACTAGTCCCTTGCATGGAGGAACGGTTTTTGGGGTTTTACTCAAATTTCTTCTTATTCAAATATGTTTTTCAACTTCCTCACTATCCAACAAAAGTTTAGGTTAAGTTCCGCCTCAAGGCCGACCAAAATACATAACATACTGTATGCATTGAGTTAAACACGGAAGGAACACGCGACCATATGAATCAGAGTCACACGTCAGTCGGAGATGCGGCAAATTAAAATTTGGCATTTCGACACAAAGTCGACTCTAGATATAGACTACTTGCAATTACGCAATTACACCAAAGAAATGAATGAAAGAAAAATGCAAGTTTTTAAAAAAGGTTGACATAGATATATTGTTTTAGCTTGTTTTAATTTTTGATTACTCTTAAATAACTTTCGGAAGGAAGGGTGTCAGGTGGTGTCTATATGGGTTTTACATGATTCATCCTTGACCTCAGAGTATGATAATCTTTTAAATTCTCCTAACTTAGGTCCGCACATTTACACAACTCGTTTTATTTTGTAAACAAAGGGGGAATTCTTTATTGATAAATTCTCTATGTCATGAATAGAGGGGTTGATAAATATATTAATTTTGTTTTCGCCCCCTAATATTCCTTGGGTTTCTGCCATACGCACGTTTTGGTCCTTAAGTTCCAAAGTCCGCGCTGGCGCACTGCCCGCTAAATGGTAACTTGAAGTCTAGGTCTTTGATAGTCAAACCAGAACTTTCTCAATTCCTCTCTCCCTTTGGCCCTTGTCTCAAGGTCACGCAATCAAGGAAAGTAACGAGTTGAAATCGTGCTAGAAGCTAGAAGAAGTTTTTCTGCTCACGCATTCTGCATCTTCTTGGAAAGCCTGGCGTTACACTTCAAGCTAAAATGTGCACGTCAATAAAAAGATGGATTCGTGACATGAACGTCGAAAACGTTTCTGTTGATGAGAGCATAAACAGTTGAAAAACACCCACATCATTCAACGAGTTGTCACTGTATTCTATCGCTAAGGCCTTAGGTCTCATCTAGGTTACATTTACCGAAAGTAATTTATTGAAGAAAAAGCAAATCATAATCTAAAACGATCTGTTTCACCAATAACAAAACAACTGGCCATAAAGGACAACGATAAATACAAATACAGTTTGTTCAAAACATCATCGTCAGTCGTGCAGTCTTGTCTTAGTTAAGTTGACCGTGACAATTATATTGTTACCAGTTCAACTCATAAAATAATGAAGTTGTTTCATAAAATTCAAGTTGAATTTTCAATAAATTTTATTGAATATTCAGGTTAGGAAAATTTATTTAAGATATTTTCGTCGAAATCACACTAAAAACTGGTTGTGTCTTTATTATGCTGTGAAGAACATGATCTATAATCTGATAATAGTCTTCGACTGTCTCGAAAAATCGAATAATGGTCCAGCCCGCCCACTCTTTGTTTATAAAGTATATTGAGGGTTAGATTTCACAAAATCATAAGGAATACGTGAGCCTTAGAGTGTTCATTTTAATATCGAAATAGAATTTTTGTCAGGAATATTTCAGAGCTTTTTATCGAAGTTTAACTTTCCGATCAATAACAAAATTGAACAAGAAAATATATATATAATGCCGGGTTCTCAGTAAGTTGTACTTTATTTCTGTAAAATATTCCATTTTCCTGTCATCTGAACATGATGTTTTATTAGTTATTTTTTCGTTTGCACTGTCATAACTGTACTGCCACAATTATACGCCAGCTTACGACACCAGGTGCAGCACTTCTTTAGAAATTGCACTCAAAATACTTCAAGGGCAGTCAGAAACAGGGGGCTGGGTGGGCTTTAACCCCCCCCCCCCCAAACAATTTGTTGCTAAGGAAACTAGAGAGTTCGTCTTCTACGTTTTATTTTACTTGTTGGGTTGCGCTAATAGATATGTTTCTCATTTTCTCGACTTTGTAACTTGTTTCTTGACATTCTTTAAACTCTTACATTTGAACCCAGATAATTATCAATTTTGGAAGATATCAAAACAATGGTATTGTTAAGGAACCCAATTTTGTCGGGGGAGGTGGTGGGTGGCGGCGCAAACCCCCCTACCCCACCCCCACCACTTTTTCAGAGCTCAATTTCTCAAAACCTGATTTAGGGGAATTGGTTTTTATTGCATTATGGACTCCTATCTACACAAGGAAGGCGTTGGTGCAAGCACTTTATCAATATCTATTCTATTAAACATGATATTTGCTCCTGAAATTCAGCTTTTTTGAAAAAAGATGGCGGGTGGCGGCACATAATACCCCACCCCCCTAAATTGGGTTCCTGGGAATTACCATTGTTTTGACCTTCTCCCTTTTTCCAAAAGCGCACGTTGGATATGAGATGGTAATCAGCCGAAGAGGCGTATATACCGAGTTGGCTATAAATCATCTCCACGAATGGAATAAATGTTTTATTAAATTTTTTGATTTTTTCAAATCTATCGATGCTATATGACAGTTAAAATTAATTCAGAACCACATTTTGGCTAATTGCAACATTACACAGCTCGTTTCTATATATGGTCAATTCTGTATATTTAGTAAATAAACCCCTTCCGGCGGCTGGTATATCGGAGGATGACGTCCGCGACTGCTAGATTGTACAAAAAATGAATAGTTGGCCGAGAAGCGAAGTTTTGGGACATTATCCTTCGATATACCAGTAAGCCAAAAAGGGGTTTATTTATTTTATAACCCTCCCAATAATTTTTTCTTCGAAAAAATTTTGTGTACAATTGCAGCGATGAAAATTTCTTTCCTCTCACTAATTGAAATGGGATGGAATGAAAACTCTCAATTTTAAGATTAAGATATTTTGCAGAACTTTAGAGACCTGATACGTTTAGTTAAACTTGTCATTGAAACTGCTGTTTAGTGAAAGCAGACTCGCAGCTTTTTTTACCTTCATATTCGTTTACTGCTTACTTTGTGCTGTCTGGCACTGCCTTTGAAACCAGGCATTTTTAAAAAACGTCGTTGTTAGACCCGGCGAAACGATTTTAAAATCTTCTTCTCTATCAATTTAAACTTGTTTAAAAGTGGAAAAATAACGTTCGTTGTTTTAATTTAAATGGCCGACAAAATCGCAGGGCAGTTATCAAATTGGAAGGGGTATATTCGCTGATAACCTACTTTTGATTTTGTACCACGTGATGCGTTTTATCCAATGAGACTGCACGAAAATTATTGAGTGGGTTATAATGGCTGATAACCGAGATTGAGTGAGCCAATGAGAACGCTAGAAACGCAATGCTCGAGGAACGCAGTTCATTGCTTATCTTACATTTTCCTTTTGTACTCCATACTAAAGATATTCTAATAGTATCTTCAGTGTGGAAGCTTTTGTCATCAATACCATTGCTATTCTAAGTTTTGATTTATACGTTTGTTAAATAGATTTTTATTCAATTTTTTTTTGAGTTGAGAGGACTTTCTTATTCTTCTTCCCAGGTGTTCACTCACGAAGGAAAGTTTATCCGCAAGTTTGGCTCTCGCGGCACGAGTCTTGGGCAACTCAAGGGACCTTGTGGGATAACTCTTGATACAGAAGGCCGCGTCATCGTCTGCGATCGCGACAATCACCGCATTCATGTATTCGACGCCGACGGCCAACCTGTTGTTCATTTTGGCGGGCACGGAGACGCCGACGGTAAGTTCAACTGTCCACGTCACGTGGCTGTCAATCAAAAAGGCGAAATCCTCGTTTCCGATGCGGGAAATTTCCGAGTGCAGAAGTTGAGCAAAAAGGGGGAATTCCTTGGCAAGTTTGGTTCAAAGGGAAGCAACAATGGTCAGTTCAGCTGTCCGGCTGGTCTTGCCGTCGATACCGAAGGCCATATTGTGGTTGCCGATCTCAAGAACCAATGTGTACAGATCTTCGATTCCGAAGGGAAGTTTTTGAAAAAGATTGGAGAGCAGGATTCGCCGGTGAAAGGTGGAAGTAACGTGTTCAGCAAACCAACTGGGGTGGCTATATCTGGCAACGGAAACGTTGTGGTAGCAGACAGAGGGAGCCATAAATTCCAAGTGTTCTAAGCCCCAGCTCTTTTAAGCCCTTAGTAGGGACCTTAACCCTTTCAGCCCAGGCCAGTTTATCAACATTTAACTTCTCCTTACATAACACATACAAAATAAGTCATTTGGTAATGAGAAAATGGAAATTGATCAAACAAAGTGAACAAGTGAAGATGAAAAGCCAAATTCTCCTAAGCTGGTCATATTAAAAGTATGGGTCCTAGTTGGGAGAATTTACCACCACAACATTTGTCGCGTTTAGGGCTGAAAGGGTTAAGATACAAGAAAAATTAAACACTCTTCTTGCTTGCCCTTTTCAAACACGTAGGGCTAGTTTTCTTTCATTGTTAAAGAATATTGTAAGAAAACCCGTGAACGACTTTCTGTATTGTCGGATCCAGTAAGGGGACCACGTCAGCTTAAAAAGTTACAAATGAAAAATAAGAACAGCTGACAAACAACGAATAAAACTATGTCGTCTGAGTTAGGCTTTGCGAAGAGAGTTAGACGAAAGCACTTTCCTTTAACGCAAATGAAGATTAAACATTTTTTCTGTTGGTCGTTCTCGTAGTGTTCAAAATTTCACAATTGAGCTTGTCAAGTAATTTTCAAGACTATGACGTGCAGGTGGCCCGCACGGCGCACTCTAACGTGCAGTTATTGTATTCACTACTGTTTTTTCTGCCGTCGTCGGTCGTCAGCGTTACTCAACGTCCCTTAGAGCCAACAAACTTATTAGTTATAGCTCAATAGATGTATATGGCTTTGTAACACTCCTTAAATCCTGAAACATTTATCGGCCATTACGACTCCTATATGTTGCCACTAAAATGATGTGATGGCATAAAGAACAGAAAATAAACTTAAGGTCCTCTTAATGTCTGCCCTTTTGAACGTAATATGCAGTAAATACAAATGAAGCCTAGGCCTTAAAGCTGAGGCTGTAATAGGATGTTCGCCAAAGGACTCTTGTCTTATATAACTTCTCATATAACTTCTCATGTGCGTGCACCATTCATTTTGCTTGTCTTGAACAGTAGAAATGATTGGTGTTATATTACTCATTCTAACTTTTGAACCAATTGATGAAATCTTCTAAAGTGACCATTCATTTTTCTTGTCTTGAAGAGTAGAAATGATTAATGGTGTAAATATATTCATTCTAGCTTTTGAAACAGTTGATAAAGCCCTATAAAATGACCATTCATTTTGCTTGTTTAGCTTTTCAATCAACCAGTTCATAAACCTAAAGGGATTGTTCATTTCCGGTTCAGTTCCCCGGCTGGCCCCTGCCAAATCCCACAGGTTTGGAAGGTGACTTCATGTTAACTGTTAGTAAACTACAAAAAAAAAGCAACACTACCGGGTGACAATATCGTTCTGTTCTGATTCACTGTTTTTTGGATATAATTGAAATTAAGCAAAATAAAAACTGTAAAGAAGTTACTTGGCCAAAAATATCGATTTCGAAAGTTCAAAAGACTGAACATTATCAACTTTTTTAAGTTGGATTTGACTGCCTACACTTCAGTTCCAGACAACCTTATTTTCGAAATTTCCCGGAGAACACGTCCCCGGAACCCCGTAAGGCCGTATATTCTCGCGCTTTCGGGATCTCGATTGGTCCGTCGCCTAGTTCGGTCAAACCCTCCGGCAAAAAATTTCCGGCAACGGGCCTGTAGGGACATGTGTGACTACTGACCTCGTACCCAGACTCCAGCGGACTCGTTTCACTTCACCTGCATGGGTTTTGCACACAATTCCTTCTTTATCAGTACGGTCAAATGTGATGGAGGGGCTGTTACTGCTGTTTGTCTAGGTCACGAAGCCTATAGATCATACTTATCAATATATTATAAAAAAAAAATTGGACGAGTTTGAGCAACTTATATTGTGATTTGTCAGTGGCAAGCAGACTCAGCGGCATTATTTGCCGAGACAATGACAACTCAAGATATTTTACGATTACCAAACCAATTAACTGTCTTATCATTCTATCACTTAATTTTTATGTGATATGTGGGAAGGCGTTCAAGAATGGTAAGTTCTGACGTTGCCTCGTGAAATTAAGACACTGAATCGGTGTTTCAGACCGATTGAGAAAGCTGCCACCGCACTTGAATCAAAAATACAGATATCGAATCAAAAGTGAAAACATTTATTTTGTCACCTTTATTATATGCACATATCAGTTTCAAGATCAAGAACTGATATAAAATTAGAAAGCGAAATCGACTGAAACTGATTAGAAACCATTTCAAAATCACACCAGCTCTATGAATTGCCCTCAATAAGTGCAATGATTAATACGGACTGATCAACCCAAAACACCACAGAATGGTGGAAAAAGACAACAACTCAAGGGCATCGAGTTATTTCATTATATTTATGTCATTTCAATAACGTTTCAGACGTTTCAAGCCCAAAAACGTGCAATATCGTTCCCTGAGCCACGATCCTTTTGGTCAGCGCCAAGAATCGGTGGTTCATGCGCTTGGCGCGTCATATTTGTTTGAAGGTCACGTTGTGAGCCTTGGACCAATGAGAAAGAAAGAAAAATACATCGATTCTTGGTTCCTTCGGTTCGAAGCGACGTAAACAAACGTTGAACAAGGAACTAAAACTGAAATACACTTGGCAGTGACAATGTTGTTTCCAGAGGGCTAGCATGACAGTGAAATAAATGAACGGCATATCAAGCCTTCATGATCGACGAAAAATACTTTAACTTAGGTTAGCAACAAAAATCTAATCTAAAGGTAAGACCGTGTTGATAAGTATAACTGTTTGCCAAAGAGTATTAGGAAAAGCAAAACTGTGTTTGGTTTTTTTTATCAATAAAACTGGGATCTCTCCCAGTTTGTGGGAAACTTAACACCTAAAATCGCACTGTACACGATAAAATCATGCTCAAATTGATTAGTTTTACGTGATTCGCAGCGAAAGCTCGTTGAAATTTGAACGAGACGCGTTAAAATTTGAACGAGTCTCGAGTACTATTTCAGTATTTGAACGAGCCTGTTAGTATTTGGGAGTCTCGTTATTTAATCAATCGAGCACAACTTGTTTTATCGTTAGCAGTGCGATTTTAAAAGTGTTAAGCTGCCCACAAATAGGGAGAGATCCGAGACGGCACTCGCATCGCCGCAGCTATAATTCTCTTTTTAAACACGCCTGGCTTAATTAAGTAGGGATCATGTTTCAGTAGTTGTGTTTTTTGTGACGATTTCGCTTTTACAAACTACAGTCGTCTCTTTCGAACTCGCTATTGGATTCAGTTGTGATTTACAAAAGCTATAATTTTAGCGGTCGGACAGCCCCTTGACAATAACACGAGTGCATTTTGAACTGACATTATAAATTGACTTCCCATCGACAAAGGTTCACCTTCGATTATTCCTGTTTGTTCAAGGAATAGATTTCTATTCTTTGATGATAAAGTTATAGTTTATACAAAGTTCTGCCAAATTTTGTCGAGTAGGCTGTAAAAGAAATATTGGTTTTGTATGTGTCATTCAGGCCTTTCAAAGTCTTTGTTTAAAAAAATTGATAAAAATTTTGGAGATACTCTCCTTCCTCAGTTGGCACAACTATCTTCAAAAACGTGATTATAAAATTTTGAAATGTATGCAATGAATTTTAATTTTAGGCCTGAATGGCATATATAAAGAAAACAATAATGACTGTCAATTAGCTTTGTTGGACATAAAATAATTAAGCTAGTCATATGATCGAACCTGCGTGTGTTGACCTTGGGTATAATAATCGGGGGGCTGGTTGTTCAAAAGCTGATTAACTCTTAACAAAACCTATTGGTTGTCATGGTACAGTTAACCCTGGATTAGGGCTAGTCGCTATTTGAACAACTGGGCCCAGGTTATTGACTTTCCACAGAAACACAATTACTTCCAATATTTAATAAGCTTGGTTATGAACAAATAAAATGTTATTCAGTTTTAGATATTTAAAAGACTAAAGACCTTGAATATTGCACACAAGTTTTGAACTGATTTCTGGGTTGTTGAACTATGCATGGTGTATTTTACTTTTGGAACTCATAATATTTTGTTCAAAATTGAACTATTCTCTATTTAGAACACAATTTCCATCTTAATAAACTTAAGCTGCACAAATAACAAAATGGTTAATCAAAACAGAGCTTATCCTCAAGAAATAACAATTTTATATTTCTTATATAGTCATGTTTTATGTAAGCAATATGCAATTCTCATGCATGACATTTGGTATACAATAGCCTTGAGGGTTGGCGTAATAAAAACAGTTCCCAAATAAACAAGTTACCAACAATTATATGTAAATATTAAGACTGATTTTGTTTAAGATTGGGCTTTGCAGCTAGTTCTAAAAGCTGTGAACAATCTTTCAAGCTATTGGCTCTGCTGTTCTCTGAGTACTTTACCTCTGCTTGATAAGACTTAAGAATGAAATATAATTTATATGCAAATTGCTCGCAGTCAGTATTGTTCATTTAAGAGATGGCTTTGGGTATGTTGAGGTAAAAGGCCTTAAAAATGAAATTGATAAAGTACAGGAACAAAATCCTGTAAGATCAATGAGTATTTATCAGGTAAAATACAACAAATTCGTGAAGTGTATGTGCTTTAAAGAATGCCAACCCTTCAAAAAACTTCAATCTTTATTAAGTTTCAAATATCATCTAGCAAATCCTGAAACTGCTCTGATGTTGGCAAAATCGGTGATTTTTAATGAAGGCGGAAATAAAATCTAAATTAAACCGGAGTACCCAGAGAAAACCTCTGACATTGGAGAGTGACAACAAACCGAGTTCACATACTTCCCCGACCAAGAAGTGAACCTGGTTCACATTGGTGAGAGGTGATTACACTCTAGATACCAGTATGCCTATCCTCAGTCCTGGCTCAATATTTGATAGGGGTTTTCAGAGAAAAATAAAGGTGTTTTTTAGGGTGAAAAAAACAAGACAACCATTTTGTTTTGCAATTTTGCCCTGTTTGTTTCAAAACTGATGCTATGAGATACATGTACATTTTTTAGGTTTGATCATTTTCTGAGGGTATTTAGTTTTCACATAAAATTATTTTTCCATGCTTGATTACCAGTTTAGTGTCACTGTATTTCAGATGGATTTCTTTTGGGAATTTTTAAATTTCTTTATTTTTTAAATTTTTTTTTGCAAAAACGAAATATTTATAGCATGAGAAATTGTTCAACCAGTTAAGTTGTTTAGTATAATATATAATTACTTACTAATATATTAAAAAGTCTAAAAAAGATACTCTTACAAGTGCAGAAAACAACACCAAGTCTTACAGTAAAGTAAAAGTTTAGGGATAATAGTTTGATGGTAGAAAATTATTAATTTTAAAAAGCGTGAGCCCTCAGCAATTTCCAAGTAGACTTTAGAGCTGAAATTTAACCAGTGAAAAATGTTTTAGAAATTTAATGTATTATTTGCATTCCTACTGAAGCAACAGCTCCCTGTTTTTGTTAATTAATACAGTTTGTGATAAATTCATTTTTATTTGTAATTCATTTAAATTAATTATCCAGTCTTATTGATCTTTAGATACAAGGTAGTATGTGATCTTGTCCAGTACCAACCATGGAACATCTAGCTAAACTAGACACTGCTGCAGATTGCAGGTAGAGTAGAGAGACTTGCCCTTGTTTTTAGATAATTATATTTAATATCACTATCACAAAGATGCCAACTCAATTACACTTTGTGGGAGACTTATTCATTTTCACTTTACCTACTGCTCTCCCCCATTTTACAGAAGTCTCTCGCATTTTGAAATAAAATTTAGATAATTAAAAGTATATAACCCACAAAGGACAATGCAACACAAATACTATAAAATTAATAGTTAACAATTGTTTTTTACTAGGACATGTATATTTGGCTTCCAGATATATACAGCCTTGTGCTTTTTTAGACAAATAAATTATACTACTCTGAGTTGAGGAGAAATTTACCCAAACAATTATAGAGTAGGTACAAAAAGGCCATAGATGATAAATATGATGTGAAGCAAATGTGAATAACAGTCAACTTCTAGCCCCCAAAAAATCTCAGGCTGCATTCTGAAATTCAAAGGTTGGCATCTCTGCTATCACTATTATCTATATCTTTGAATGTTAGACATACTGTTTTTAAAGTTATCATCAATGTAAATTTCATTATCATTAAGTCATTGGATAAAAGTTTTAGTTGTTGACAACATTGTCAATGATTTTCAGTGCCATTACAGTTGCTATTTGTGACATTGGTGCCATTACCTTTATAAATTTTATGTCCTTGTCAAACTTTCTATCCTTGTCATTGTCATTGACCTTGGTAATTGTCATTGTAGTTAATGTTGTCCTGATAATCAGTTTCAGTAAAATCTCAGAGAAAACGTTTCCTAAAACAGAACTATCTGACTTTTTAATCTTTTTAATGCTGAAGAAGATGAAAACATTGAGGGTGTTAAGAGTGAACTGGATACAGGAGCATCAGCAGCTTCTTACAGAGACCCAGTAAGTACATGGTATAATCAATATGTACTTACTGTACATCCTTAGTTTCTAGAAATAGAAGTATCCACTGGCTAAGAAAGTAAAAAAGCAGATAGTTAAAACAACAACACCTGTAATTTGGCCATATTAAACAGCCATCATCATGGAAGTTTTTTTTTGTGGATAATATAAACAGTATGTAGGAAGAACTGTAATTTTTCTTCAAACAAGAAATTACTGCTTGAGTTTTGGCATAACCCAAGAATAAAGTTAACCAGTCTTTGGACAACGGGGCCCAGGATGATTTGAAATTAGTCGCCTAAGACAATGTCTGTACATTCAATCAGATGTTGCATGAGTTTAAAGAGCACTTGTAAGTGGATACATACAACAACAACAAAAAAATCAGAATCTTTACTATATGCACGGCCATGATAGTATGTGTGCTGCAATTTGCTCCTTCCAACAAAACATATTGTTTCTTACAGTATTCTGTTTAGTTTTAAGTTTTGGAAACATAATTATTATTTTTTCTTCAGCAAAATGAGGCCAAAAAAAGATTGCTTTATGACCAAATTACTGGCAACTGATCAGGCAAAACTCAACCGTTTCCTCTTTAAAGTAAAGTTGTTTTCGATGCTGTATATCTTAAGTCCATAAGGTGCAAACTTACAGTCATATCAAAAGTCTGGCTTTATTCCAGTATCAAAGAGTAGATAGGTAAAAGTATTTTTTCTTTGTTGCCTGTTACTTAGAATGGTAAGACTTCACACATACTCGAATATCTCTCTGAAGATGGTGGAGACTTCGGAGCTGAGAGCAGGGTAAGTCCTCCCACACATAAAACTTTAGCCTAGCCCAGTCAGTAAGAACTGTGAATGGTATTAGCGTGAGGCCATGGTCCAATCATTGTTTCATTCATCTTTCGCTATGCAGTCCGTGAGTAGGGACGTTATAAAGTTGTTGGTTGAGTCTTCTTAATACAAATCATTGAGGGATCCAAAAGAACGTCTAGAAACACTTGTCAAGGTCTCCCTATCTAATGGGTGTTCCACAAGTTGGATTCTCAGAAAAGAATTCCTACTGAGTTACAGAGACTCACATGGGAAGCCGAATTACTGGTTAAGTTCTTGTCTATTGGAATGCGTTTGGCTTACATCTTGCAAGTGCTGGCTTGATATGTCCATTATGTAATATAAATTATATTATTCTAGTGTACAAATGATTCCATATATGGAAGATTGCAACTTGGTTATAAATTAGTTAGAAAGAAAGTGCTCCTGACCACAAGTTGAATGCAAGCTTTGAAAAAAAAATGCTCAGAAAATTCTGAGTCACTTTTTTGTGTGTTCTAGCCATTTGTTGTTTTAATTGAAGGGAAAACTCGTCTCATCTGAACTGATTCCATGAAAAGTATGAATCCTAGGGGAAAAATTTACCAACACAGCACTTGTGGTGTGTGGAGCTGAAAGGGTTAAAAGTGAAACTCTCCCAAACTGATTACATGAAAACTATGGAACCTACACGTAGTTGGGAGAATTTACTATGACACCTGTTAATAAGGTAATCATAGCACCATGTTATGAAAGGGGCTACAAGAGAGCGATAATCCTCTTGTATTGACCATCTTCTTGTCCATTTGACTTAATTTCCTTTGTAGAATAAAGAAAGTCCATTATTGATGTATGCTCGTCAAGGAAACTCCCAGATGGTGAAGTATCTCATTAAGAACGGTGCCAGATTGGATGCCAAGAACAAGGTAAATACTACATTTTACCTACATCCAAGACATGAAAGGTAACAATTGGCAACTGTAGCTTACCTGTTTTACAAAACAGAAGCTAAAACGATGTTGGATGACAGAGTAGACAACTACATTTGCTCAGCAACTGCTTCTATTCCTCACTATAACTTAATTTGAGATTAGCCAAATACGAAATCAAGGTCAAAAATTTAAACCAAGTTCTTTTAAACCTGTTATGTAAATCCCCTTTAGAACCCAATGTTTTGGAATAAGGAGACATTTTGACAACCTCTGAGGCATCAGAAGCCAAAATCAAGTTTCTAAAACAGGTAAAGAGTTAAACATTGGCTTCTGTTTTGAATGATGAGACTTCAGATGAAAAGTATATATGTAAACTGTTTTGCAAAAACAACAACAACAACAACAAACAAACAAAAAAAAAGAAAAAAAACTGTGTTGCCAGTATGGTGAGTCCCGATAATGCAATGGATGGTACTTATGCCTGACTAGCGACCCGTAAACATGGGTTCGAGTGACCTGCGTTCGGGGCATAAAACAATTTGGAGGAGTGTATTACTGAAAAACGATAAAACAGTCAGGAGATAAAAAAACCACTTTTGTGTTGTTTTTTTTTTTTTAGGATGGTGAGACTCCGTTGTGGACAGCTGCACGTTGGGGAAATGATGAAGTGGTTAAATGTTTTATTGAGGCTGGAGCAAACTTGGAAACCCAGAACAATGTAAGTTTAGTGCAAAAAATAGAAGCAAAGACATTATTAATCACTAATCGATATTCCAAAGTGCCCAACACATGGCATGTTCCCAACGGAAAATCTTGCTTCAATTCTAATACTCAACTTCAGGCTGAAGTTTCCATTCAGTATCAGTCCAAAATCAAAATCAGGTTTCAGTCCCAATTCAAAATCTAATCAAAATCAGGTTGCAGTCCAAAGCCAAAATCAGGTTTCAGTCCAAATTCAAAATCAGGTTCCAGTCCAAAATCAAAATCAAAATCAGGTTTCAGTCCAAATTCAAAATCAGGTTTCAGTCCAAATTTAAAATCAGGTTTCAGTCCAAAATCAAATTCAAATCAAAATCAGGTTTCAGTCCAAAGCCAAAACGAGGTTTCAGTCCAAATTCAAAATCAGGTTTCAGTCCAAATTCAAAATCAGGTTTCAGTCCAAAATCAAATTCAAATCAAAATCAGGTTTCAGTCCAAATTCAAAATCAGGTTTCAGTCCATAATCAAAGTAAGCCAAAATCAGGTTTCAGTCCTAAACTAAAATCAGGTTTCAGTCCAAATTCAAAATCAAATCAAAATCAGGTTTCAGTCCAAATTCAAAATGAGGTTTCGGTCCAAATTCAAAATCAAACCAATTATACCAAGTTGTAGTCAGTCTGAAACCAAATTCAAGTTCAGTCCAAATTCGAAATTAAGTTTGAGTCCAAAACGAAAATCAAGTTTCCGTCTAAATTCAAAACTAAATTTCAGCCCATAACGAAAATCAAGTTTCCGTCTAAATCCAAAATTAAGTTTCAGTCCATAACGAAAATCAAGTTTCCGTTTAAATTCAAAATTAAGTTTCAGTCCATAATGAAAGTCAAGCTTCCGTCTTCAAAATCATTTGTGATTATGTATGTACGTCAAAGTCCAAATGTAGGTTGTCGCAAGTTTTGTAATCCTTACAAAACATGTTAAACATATTTTGTTTTTTTTAAATCTTTTTTGGCGTCTTCTAGACGCATAAAACCAAGTGATTAAACCGTTTGTTTGTTTGATTTTTTTCTAGGTTGGCGAGACTCCGTTATGGATTGCAGCAAGTTGCGGAAATGACCAACAGTGAGACGTCTCACTGTTGCTGGTGCAAGCACAGATGCGCGCAGCAAGGTAAGATCAACTAAAAAACATGGAGTCAACCAATCAGCACTTGAAGCCTACTAGGATCTTAATTAAGTTTCTTCGAAATTTCGCGTTTACTACTATCAAAGCTAATGTACGTCTATCTTCTATAAAACTTCACGAGTGGTATAAAATAGTAAAAGAAGTTAGTACAGGTAGTATTAGTAGAAGTAACAGTAATAGTAATAGTAGTAGTAGCAGTAGCAGTAGCAGTAGCAGCACTAGTACTTGTACTTGTACTAATACTTTGTAGTAATAGCAGTAGCAGTAGTAGTAGTACCAACACTAATACTTTGTATTAATAGCAGTAGCAGTAGTAGACAACGTCGTCTAACAATCTAATAATGTCGTTTTCTATAGTCAGGTGAGACTCCAATCCAAGTCGCCTTTAAAAACCAAAAGTCTGTAGCTAATCGTGGCAGAAGTGGTCAAGTTATCAGAAACCTACTTGAAGGTGGTGCAATGGAAGACTTCACTCCAGAGGTAAAAAACTTGTTTTGTCTTTATACCACCACCACTACTACCACTACTACCAACCAATGGCGTAGGGGTTGCGAGTTACTCTTAAAATTTATAAAATTTATGGTTACTATAGAACTGTGGACCTGAAGAGTTGCAAATTTTTTTGCTGTTGAGAAGTTTAGCATTGGTCGTTCAAAAAATGTCCAAAACACGAAAGTGTTCCAAGTGGGCCTATTTGCCTCACTAATCAATATCCAGTTTTAGTCTGAAAATGCTATTCAGTTGACTGAAACGGAAGAGCATGTTGTTTTAAGTTGTTCTTGGTATAGTCCCTCGCCAAAAAATACTACCAAAGCTATTCTTGAGATACTACCCTCCACCGAGTGTTCAGTGATCTATTTCCTCTCAAAATTCAGATTCAATTGCTTTAAGTTCCGGGAAACTACTAAAGTAACATTAGACAGCAAACACTAGGCAATATATCTTCAGTTTCAAAACTGTCTTCACCCAAAACACTATCTACAAAAAGAAATGGTTTCCTTGATAAAGCCAGCGGTTCCAGATTTATCAAACATTTTGATATTTGGTTAAAAGAGCCGCAGGTTAAACTTTTTTTGAGCAACTGTAAGATTAAATTTTTTCCAAACCGACTGTTTCAGTATTATATTAGTAAGCAAACTGCTAATTTTAATTCTTTCTAAGAACATTTAAAAAAACAAATCTTAGAAAACTCTTACTCACTCACATACAGTTACTCAACCGACGACACTAAAGGAGTATAGGTTGAGTAGTGAGCACCGAGTAATTAACTATTTTTAGACAATTACAGACGTAAATTGTACAGGCTGCTGAAATTTTAAAATATACAAGACAGTTACTGTACATCAGTAGGATTCCCAGACTGTGCAACTCCATAGTTTGTTTTGGCTCCATTAAATCATGTACCAGTAATTGTAGAACAACTTTGGAGGAGCCACCCACTAAGTGAGCACGCACACAGAACTTAACTGAACAACCGTTAGCAAAAGTAAGGAAAATAACTGAAACTGTAATTAAATGTGAATTTGCGGTTTGATGTTGCACAATTTAATGAACTCTAACTTATAACAGGAGTTTGAATCATTGGAACTACCAAAGACGATACCGACCAGTAACGTCATTGTAATTACCCAGAGAAAAGATTGCCAAGACCTTCTACGGGAGCTTGAAATGGGAGATGATGCTAACAACAAAATCCTTATCGAAAACGCTCCAAATACAATTGTAATTGTCAATCAAAGAGGTGAAGACATCAACAAGATACTGAAATGGCTGCCGGACTCGGTCGAACAACTGTCAATAATTGGAGCAAAAGGTGAAGACGTGACTCTCGATCAGCTTTCTTACAGAAGTGTTCTGAAGCTAAAACGACTTGATGTCACGCACTGCAAACTGGAAAAAGTCTCAAACGGCGCGCTAAACCAACTAGCAGAGCTGGAGACACTCAACCTCTCACATAACCACCTTAAGAAGCTTCCAGAGACAATGGCAAACCTTGAGAGACTTAGAATACTTCATGTACAAGACAACTTTTTAAGCAATATCCCGGAGGCAGTTGGTAGACTACAGAACCTTCAAGAGATGAATTTGTCAAATAACAGGCTTTCCTCTTTGCCCATGCTGGTTGTCGGTCAACTAAAGACGCTAAATCGTTTTTTAATCGACAACAATCCTCTTACAGTTATGATGGGAGGAAGCATTGATGACGTAGTGGTATTCCTTGAGGAACTTAATGAGAAACCAGTGCTTAACAAAGAACTCAAGTTACACGTGGTGGGAGAGGCAGAGGTCGGTAAAACCACTTTGATTAAGGCAATGTTGAGCAAGAAGGGCTTTTCGAAAAACCCTGTGAACAAGACCGAAGGCATAGAAATAAGCCAACTAACGATGGAAGAACTACAGTGCCAGATATTTGATACTTGGGGAGATTACAATTTTCTCGAAACCCACATGCTCTTCACAAGTACTAACACACTTTACCTTACATTGTTTGACCTTTCCAGTGTTGGCTTCGGAAAGAATAGATTTGGACGCCTTCAAACATTGCTTCAAAAGATTTACAATCTAGATCCTGATGCGAGAGCTATCATAGTGGGGACACATGCGGATGACCCAAAGGTTAGCAAACAAGTTCGTGAGAGAGTGAGGGAAGAAGTTAGAGAGATGCTTCAAAGCGGCCACGAGGCACATCGACAGAAACATGTAGGAAATGAGGTTGACTCGTGTGTATGTTGCAAACCTGTTGTAACAGTGGATGAGATGTCCAAGCCTTGTTCAAATAACAAATTGCAGCTGCCCGTTGAGGAACCAAGCAGTGTAAGTTGTGTAAAAGGGAAAAGCAAGCTTAAGAACAGCCGAAGTACCAGCCGCACCACTGATCAAGAAAACACCACGACCAAGCCTTCATTGGTCAATTTCCCTCATGTTGTGGGCTACTTTGAAGTCAGCAGCACTGGAAAGGTTCCTTCAACAACGAAATTTTGGAAGGGAAACGAGAGTATATCACAGTTACTCGAGTGTATCAAAATCGAGGGAGAGAAAATTTTGGTTAAAGAGATTCCTCGCAAATGGAACGAAATGAAAAATGAGCTCATCTTAAGAGCAGACGTGGCACGACTGAAGATGATGCAGCCCTTTATGTCAAAAGAAGACTTCAGAGACCTAGCTGCTAAATATTTCATCGCAGAGGAGAAAATTAACTCAATTATTGCATTTCTTACGAACACTGGACATCTTGTTCACTGCAAAGCCGTTTCAGAAATTGTTTTTGACCAACAACGGTTGTCAGATCAACTTTACACGTTGATTTCCTCCCATAGTATTGCTGTAGTGGATGGGTTTCTCGAGCGTTCGAAGTTGACAAATGTATGGTCTCACATTCCCCAAGAATACCACGAAAAACTCTTTGAATTTTTTCGTAGTTTTTCCATTTGTTTCAAGGTTGATGATAGCAAAGAATTATTTCCCTGCAAGCTTCCAGTTGGCCGGCCGAATAAGGGAATGTGGCCACAGGAGCCTGACCAGGGCACCAATCAGCTAACTCATGTTCATGTGTTCGATTTTCTACCGTTAGACTTGTTTCCAAGTCTCATTGTTGACGTAGATCGAAACGAAGAAGCTATTCTCCAATTTTGTTCATCAAAGCATGTGATTTATGTGACAACAAAAAAATCGCCATGCCCGCACGGAGCACCGACCCCTAAAGAAGGCCAAGAAATCCATCGTGTTCATATCGAGTTTATCCCTAACAAGAACCAAATAGCTGTGACGGTCCGTGGAGTAAACCCTTGTTGTATCGTAGAGCAGGTAGACTTGAGGATCAAGACATTAGCTGGTAAAAATGTTGAAATTACCACAGAGGTAGCTTGTGTGCGATGTGTGATTCAAGACGGCCGCCTAGAGCTGCTTTTGAACCGAGATGATCGCTGTGAAGACACTTACTGCAGAAGAGGACACTTGGTTGGAAAATGGAGGAACGTTATCATTGGTAAATTGAGTCTTCACTGGGTGACATCGGTTAGAATCGAACAACTAGAAGATTGGATCATGAACAAAGAATGCCCAAAGCTCTTTGTTATGCTCCCTGTGAACCAAGATGCCTTAAAACTCAAAGATCTTGTGTTGAAAACTCTGTTAAAAAATGGAATGGCAGTGCACCTGATTTGCGAATCTCCTAGTGGGCCACACTTTACAAGGGCACCTGGTCTTCGATTATCAAAGCCAAAAAAATTTATGAAGAAACATGGCTCTCGTGTATACAACATGCTGAAGGGGATTTCCTACCTAGAAAAACCACTCGCTGCCGTTTCCAAGGGATCTGCTCTACCAATTTTAGCAGTATTTTTGGCGGCAGCCAGCATGGCTGGAAACGGCGCTTCAGCCTTAGAAGGTCTACTGAGAAACTATGAAGAAGCATACCCAAATCTTGTTGAACAAGCGAAAGATATCAGTTCATCGTATCGAACAAGTACCGATGCTTTCGGAAGGCGAGACTTAGCAAGATGTCTGAAACATCATGGTTCAGCTGGTGACTTCGGTGGACTACATGCAACCCTATACCAAGGTAAATGTTTGTGGCTGTGCAAGAAACATGTTGAGGAGTTCTCTGAATTTTAAAACGTAAGACTTAACATTGGATTTGACTTTTTCTTAATGCTGAAAACAATCTTTAAAAAAAAATACTTTAGTGGAATTGAAAAATTGCAAAGTAGTGTTTAGCAGTAACTCATTGCAGCACCAATATGACATTATACGTCGTCTTTTTAACACGAGCTTATCTGCCTAACGTATATTTTTTTTAGTTTTGCATTATTGTAGCTCAACTTCCAAAGCGTGTGTTAGTTTTATAACAAGAGCATTGTCGGAATGGAGTTTCGGAACCGAGGGAGTGCAACATATTTCCTCAATTTCACCATGTTCGAAATCTCAGTCTTAACAAGGTGAAAATTATTATTGTTTAATAATGAGAAGTGTATGCTTTTTTCATTCGTTTGTATTCTCTTTTTGCAAATCAAATTGATTGTCTTTTGCAAAGGAATTAGATATTGTAGATTCAAAAATAAGTAATCGTTTTCAAAACATAGCCATTTTGAGAGTTTTATTTGAATCTGTTCAGTTTGTAGTTAGTTTGAAAAGTGAACATTATAGAATTGTGTAAATAAATTAGACAATGTAGATTCAAGAACTAGTAATAAATCGTTTTCAAAACAAAGCCATTTTGAGAGTTTTATTTGAATCTGCTCAGTTGAGTTTGAAAGATGAACACTATAGAATTGTGTAAAGAAATTAGACAATGTAGATTCAAGAACTAGTAATTGTTTACAAAACAAAGCCATTGTGAGAGTTTTATTTGAATCTGCTCAGTTTGTAGTTGAGTTTGAAAGATGAACACTACAGAATTGTGTAAAGGTTTGTGTATAATGGTTGCTAAACAAAAATCTGGTGACGTTAAATACTTTTCAGTATATGTCTGCTGAACAAATAAAAGTTTTAGAGGGATTCTCTGCTGTTTAACATTCATTGTCTTAAATAAAACTTTGGTTAAACCTGCGTCCCCATCAGCGCTGAAAAACTAACGCCAAACAGTTTGATCATTTCAACGGTTTCGACTTCCCGTACTCCGCCACTTGGAGTGGAAGATTCCCCCGCTCATTCATTTCTTTTTTCTTTTCATGAGAGTAGAGACTGGCACTGCACCCGAAACACGCCAGATTTCAAAATGGAACGCGGAAAATTCTAACCACGGAACTGACCACAATAAAAATTGCTTGGTGTTAGATAAAATATTTTTACAACTTTGTTTTGTTTCTCTTGATCTCATTTGCAATTCCTCTCTTCTGGCGTCCATGCAACCCCTTGGTGTTCACTTGCAGGGCTCCAACGAGACATTAAAAGTCACTATGAGTCTTGTTGCAATTTTAAGGCCTTAAAAATGTCTTAAATTTTGTAAAATTGCTCCCTGAGTTCTTTAAAGACTGTAAGTTTGAAAAAAAAAATTAAAATGAGCGCACAACAGCAGTCGCCTTTCTATACATTTTTGGTATATTCACTGAGTCTTGGACCATTCAGTCGGACGAAAGACGCGTCTTGTTTGGTTTTATTCCTTTATGCTGAGCGTGCAAATCAGTGGAAGTAGACTGGGCACGATTTTCAAGCCACATTTTGTCAGATAGGTCTTGAGTTTTATGGTTTTTGGTATTATAAAGTGTTAGGTTGAGTGGTCCTGAGCTACAGGAACCCTGACTTGTACACATTACCATGGTATATACTCCACCCTCTCAGGGACTGGTCAGAAAGTGTAGAGGGGGGTGGGCTTGAAAAAGTTTGAGGTGGGCCATTGTTTTTGTGCATATAAAACGGGGTGGCCCAACAAAAATTCTGCTCTTTATTTGGGGGTAGGCTATGCGACATTTGTGCAGGGGAAGCTGAAAACCTCGGAACGAGTGCTGGAAGATGTGCTACGACCTACGGGTCAAGACGATTCTTTGAAAAATCTGACCGACTGTTCAATGTTATTTGCATATTCTCTACAAGTACTTGTCAAAACGTTGGAATTTTTTTGTATTTTACAAAACTACTTTTAACCAGAGATACTTGTAATAAAATTTTTGCCCATACAGTTTTAAACTTACAATGCCTGGTTGCAATAGCGTTCTTTTTAGCAACACTCTTCTTTTTTATTTTTATCGCTCAGACAGAAGTTAAACCGCCTCTTGGCTCAAAATTTGAATTTTAAAAGGTGTGAAAGGACCTAACCCTTTTACAGCACGGTTTCTTGTTCAAGCGGGAAGCACTGCAAGAAGTGACAATCTCTGAGAATGTAGTATTGTCATCGTCTTTCCAGTGATCGTTGATCATGATGAGTTATAAATGGGAGGCTGTACCGTTTACAGCCAAAGAACTTGTTTCCCATAGAACTAATCACACAGACACTTGAATGCTATGTCAAGTCCATTTATTTCACACCTTAGACCGTATCAAAATACAACAGAAATTCTGTACAGTTTCTGTTTTCAAAGACGGTGAGATTTTACCAAAAGCAACAGATATTCCATACTAAAATCTAGCCGCAGATAAAACGCAGAAATTGTGTTGAGGGAGGATCTCCAATCAAACTGGCGATTCTTTCTTAAAACTCGATTAAAGCCCATAGCTAGTGCAAGCCCCTATAATGCGTTACCAAGTCCCAATATTTGATAAAATTTGCCAGCAAAACGGCCGAAATATGAACCCGTTTTTTACTAACGAGCAACAAGAATCGACGTCACCTTAAAACAAAACCTTATAATAAATATTCTATAAACCACCCTAAAAGTCCGACACAACCCCAAACCAGTGAAAAATTTACAGCTGAAACTCCGAAATGTCGCTGGGTTACTGAAATTCCAGTTGACATGATCATCTTTCATTGTCCAGTCACTCTAATCAATTTTACAACAGAATGGCCGAAATGAAGTGACAGTTTCATTTTGACTGATTTATGTTACTCAACACCCAACCTCTGAAAGTTATTTTGCAGCAGAATGTCCGAAATGTGGGAGCGAGTAGAACGATATGGATTTTCTCATTTGGATCTTTGAATATACAGTAGGACTTGTAAAAATTTTCTTTTCATACACTATTCACAGAAATACCGTAAGTGCCTCACTGGATTACTAGAATTTTGATGTTGCTGCAGGATTGCAAAACAACTTAAACAGCTAAGTTAAAAATCTCACTGTCTTTCATTACCAGGCGATGCACAACACAAATACTATTTCTGGGGGATGGGTAGAATTGTTTGATGTATCCCTCTTATGAGGGAGGGAACTTTTTGCAGAAGTGGGTTTTTGTTTAAGGCCCGATATACGCCATTTTGAACAATTCAACCTTATAGATAGAAATGTGTGTTAATGACCATATATTGTAGTCGGGTCAGTATACTTCCCTCGGTTATTGACTATTTTAAAGCGTCCGAAGAAAATTGGTCTCTGGTCCTACCGGTGATCTTAAATTAACTTGACAATTGCTAATGTGTCGTAATTTTCACCACCCTTGTTTTATTCCCTCAAGTTAAAGCTTTCCCAGATTGAAAATTATGAGCACACAATATTTTTAGTTTTAACCTTGTTTCTACTCCATGAAAATCCTAATCTATGAAAATCTTTGAGCAAAATATTTGCTTGTCGAGTGAAATCAAAACTAGTCAACGCAAAGAACGCAAAAGAATGAATACACTAAAAAATGTCGATCCACCAACTCGGCCAGTCTTTGATAAACTAATTCCCAGTTTAGCTAATCACCAAGCACCGATAAGATAAGTCCGATCCGTGTCCAAAACTTGGTCAAATTTCTGGAAAAAAAATTAAAGGAACTATTAGAACATAGCGGAGGGATTGGCGCAGTAGTAAGATCTCTGCCTCCAACTCCTGAGGTCCCCGGTTGGATCCCTAGGGCTCGTCGGGGGTTAAATATTTGGGCTACCTTTCCCGCTAAAGGCCACTCAGATTTCCATCTTTATAGGGTCGGTAAAATGAGTACCAGCATACATGGACCGCTTTCAAGCGGCTGCCTATTGTGCCTTTGTATGCTTCCAGTCCGCTGGAGGTAAACTGATCCTCGTAAAGTGCCTTTGAGCTTCCATACGAAAAAGTTGCTACATAAATGCACCACTTTACTTTCTTTTAGAACATAACTAAAGAGACTTGCAAGATTTTATTCCTCAAAAGCCAACTGAACACCCTTGAAACCAACCGAAGAGAAAATGCTCTAACTTCACAAACTCCGTTGGACTACTGGGTTGACTAACTTGGTTCTATAAAGTGAACTAACTGCTAAAGCAGACATTTTCACCATCATGCTCAGTGCTTATATGCCACGTTTTGGCGGGCCAAGGATCTTACAAATGTGAATGAATTCTGTCGCCCAGACAAAACAATGGGAAGTAACGTACATGGACAAAAACGGTTTTATATCTAGAAAACCATAACATTTTTAAGGCCTGTTGGCCGCCAAAACAGTGGGATATACGCACTGCGCATGAGTGTGAAAACGCCCTATTCTGGCAAATTAGGCGTTCCATAACCAGAAAACTAAGAAACTTTAAGTATGAAATTTCTTATCTCTCAAAAAGCTAATGTAAATGCCCGTTTTTTATTAAGAGTTTTTAAAAGAGTTTGCTCCGCCATATTTTTAGGTAAAGAAGATCCAGAACAAATTTCGAGCAAGTTTACTTGTCACCTTAGATTTTAGTGCTTTTAAGGACCACGGGTCGTGACAAGAGTTGTTACTTAGCAACTGTGTAAAGAACCGCCAATGCTGGTCCAAGACAAAAAATAACGTCAATGTAAAGGAGTAAGAAAAAGTGGTTACGAGATACAGTAAAGTGTCATCCCTGACACAGTTTCCTCGCCGTGTCGATGACTGAGTGCTATAATACGGGTGTCTCCTAAATTGACCTAGATTCCTTTCAAGGTCCCAGGCGCTAGTGCTTTGTTTTAAGACACTTTGACTCAAGGGGGCGACGAGAGAACAGGCAATAGGACTCGAGTTCCCCTTCGAGGTCTGCCCCCCGGGACCTACGACTTTAACGTTCTCATCCGAGAAGGCCGGGGAAACTCCCTTGAAAAGTGGGTTGGGGTGCTTGACAGAGGGATTTGAAAACGACCTTAAAGGCACGCATAAATTAACAGAAAGGCTGATTACATACCATAAAATGTACCACGACGTCTAGTGAAAATTTGCATTGAACGCCATATATTTGTCCCTAAAAGGTAGGGAGTCAGCCGGAGACCCTAAAGGGTACACAAAGGTCTCATTTTCGACCCTAAAAGATGCGTCGAGCACCCACCCACTTTTAAAGGGAGTCTCCCCCAAGCCGAGAAGACGCGAAGTTCTCGCCGTTTTCAGATTTTGAGGTAGACAGCATAGTAATGATATAGTTAAACTGTTTCAAAACCTAAACCAAAATGGAAGCTCATTCGCAACTGCTGTAGACCATAATTAGCTAAGCTAAATCTTTTCCCAAGCCCAAGTTGATCATAGCGCCGGCGCTTATCTTCCTTTTCTGCAGTGTTAAGCGGGTGAGAGTCATTGGTTCCCACTGGACAGGACACTAATCTATCGCAGATTAGCTCCCAACAGAACTGGTACTCATTTATACAGCTGAGTTGACTGGAACAAAGGCAGGTAAAGTGTCTTGTTCAAGCACTCAACACAGTGGTTTCACCGGGGCTCGAATTCGCGACCCTAGAATTACGCGAGCCGAACCCGCTAACCGCTCGACCACTGCGCCGTAGACTGTAGTTGCATTTCCAAAAAATTGTAAGCGACTGAGGTTAGGAGTTGCGGCGTGGTGATATAATTTAGGAGGGAAAAATGCCAACACTAAAAGATGCACTTACCCTATTTCACTCGGTAGATGCTATTCACAAATCCACCTCCCAATCCTTCCGCACACTTGTCAGATGTCGATGGGCCATGTTTTTTAGCACTTGCTTCAGAAACATTCCCTGACCAGCACTCGTGGCCGGCCTGGACACCGAACAGCTTCAAAACAACAAAGAATGTGTTAGCTTTCTTAGAAATGGAAAAGGGGAGGCATCAAAGACCAAAAACCAAAAGATCGAGTATGCCAAACCAGCCAATTGGAGACTGAAGACGAGGAACATTTCTTATTACGATGCCCAACATACCAAAATATACGAGAAATTTTATTCGCGAAAATGAAGTCGAAAGATAATTTCGATGCAAACACGATATCCCAAGACTTGCTCTTCCTCAAACTTATTAACCCAGCGAGGAAAAGCATAAGACAAATAGCAAAATTCGCATCAGATTGTTTTGACAAACGAACTCAAGTTATTTCTGCCCGAGGAACAAATAATTGATTATAGAAATCGAGATTTATTAGGATGTAACCCATATACCTTAGTATTACAAGAACCTAATAAACATCTTGTCTTTTCTATAGCTAAATGAACAATCACCAGGGCAGTGGCCGACTGTTTAATACAAATTTATGACTAGAATCTCTGAGAAGAACATTTCTGACCCAGACCAGATCATAAGCAAAACATTGTATCCGCGAAAAGAACCTTTTATTACACATTTTCTGTTAACTTAGCCCTATAAAAGAATTAATTATGGTGTCTTGATTGTTAAAAATTCTCTCAAAGTTTTATTGATCACTTAGCGTGCGCCGCAGACTATCTAAACTTCCGTCATAGTATACCGAGTATATCGACGGTTAAAAAAGTTTGGAGCGGCTACATTTCAGGCTATCTGTTACTGAGATGCAAGTTAATTTTATCTTTTTACTGATGATAGCGGCTACAGCCACCTAACTGTTGTGTACTGACCAAAAGGGTGGTTATCTACTGGCAGTAAACCAAAATATCACTTTACTACCGAGAACAGACGTTTTCTGCTATATAGAAATCCTCAACTCCAAGCTGACATAAAAACAAAAAAACCCAAAATTGTGCAAAAAAGGATCTTAGATATTAACTCTATCGTATGTGGTTCCATTAGTACTTGGAAGGTTGGGGTCTTTCTCGATGGTTCTTGTAGCGGTTGATAGGCTCGCACTGCATGTATTATGTGAAATGAGTGCCTCCAATTTTTCTCCTTTATTTAATATTTTGTACATGCAGTTTTGTGTTACTTCCCCGACACTCATAAATTGTCATTAAGAACGCAGGTCGATGGTCTTTGTTTTCACGCAAAAAACGAGGTAAATATTATTTTTCTTTGAATCATTAAAAAGGGTTTCCACTCTTAACTGGTTACAAAAATTACAAAATGGCCTTTCCACGACCTGCAAGGATTTTGAAAGAGAGTTAAAGATGTCCCTGCTAAATTATTATTCTTTGAATCATTAAAAAGGTTTCCACTTTCCCAAAGGTACGTATAAAGTAACAGAGAGGCTGATTACATATCCTAAAAGGCACGACCACATTTAACCATCCAAGACTTTTGGTGCAAATTTGCATTGAACGCCGTATATTTGTCCCTAAAAGGTACAGGGTCAGCCGGAGACCCTTAAGGGTACACATGGGTTTCGTGTTTGACCCTAAAAGGTACAGGGTCAGCCAGAGACCCTAAAGGGTACACGAGGGTCTCATGTTTGACCCTCAAAGGTACAGGGTCAGCCGGAGACCCTAAAGGGTACACGAGGGTCTCATGTTTGACCCTCAAAAGTACAGGGTCAGCCCGAGACCCTAAAGGGTACATGAGAGTCTCATGTTTGACCCTAAAAGGTACAGGGTCAGCCGGAGACGCTAAAAGGTACACAAGGGTCTCGTGTTTGGCCCTAAAAAATGCGTCGAGCACCCACCCACTTTTAAAGGGAGTCTCTCCCCGGGTGAAGAAGACGCAAAGGTTTCTTAATGGTTAGGGAAAAGGTCAAAACAATGGTACTTCCTAGGAACCCAATTTAGGGGGGTGGGGTATTATATGCCGCCACCCACCACCTTTTTTCAAAAACGCTGAATTTCAGTAGCAAATATCATGTTCAATAAAATAGATGTTGATATAGTGCTTGAACCAACGCCTTCCTTGTGGAGAGAGGATCCATAATACAATAAAAAAAACCTATATCCCTAAATCAGGTTTTGAGAAAAAGAGCTCTAAAAAAGTGGTGGGTGGTGGGGTGGCGGGGTCTGTGCCGCCACCCACCACCTCCCCCGACTAAATTGGGTTCCTTAAAAATACCATTGTCTTGACTTCTTCCCTTATGAAGATTGTAAAATAGCCTTTCAACGACCTGATAATTTTGAAAGAGAGTTAAAGATGTCTTTGCCAGATACAAACGCGAAAACGTGCGGGAAAAAGTTTCGCTTTGGTACAGACCAGCACTGTTGTCTTTGGATTTCTTTCATTAAACGATTCAAAGTGAAAGTTTAGTTTCCCTGACTTACTCACTTGCTTCATTATCTTTAAGTACGTGGACTAGTTTGCATCACTTCAGTTTTAAACTTTGGTATTTATTTTAAATCATTCCTAAACATTTCTTTATTAGTCTAAGGGCCATGCATTCATCCTACTTTAATAACAAAAAAATTGAAACTAACTACTTTAATCACAAAAATTTTCGAACCTTAAATTTCCGGACACTAGATACCGGACAAACGAAGGAACTAACTATTCTTAGAAGTTGGCGAAAACTCCAAGAGTAGTGAAACAGTTTGATTCAAAAGGTGCACGAGACAAACCCAGAGGAGGAACTTGTCGAATTCAGGATCTGTCATAGTATTGAACGACGATAAACCCGAGTTGCAAAACCACTTTATAGTCTATTAATATGGGTCCCTGACCACACTAGGCTTTCAAATCTTGTGATAGTTGGTCAAAATTAAAATTTAGTAAATTTCAAATTTTCGGAATTTTCAATAGTAAGATTGTAATTTTTTTGGAGGATTAAATTTGAGGAAAATCAGGCACCATTGGAAATGCAGATACGAAGGAGGAAGTGGAAGTGGATAAGGTCACACGCTAAGGAAACCTAGGATTAACATCACCAGGCAGGCGCTCACATGGAGCTCTTCCGGTAAGCGCAAGCATGGAGGAACAAAGAATACGTGGAGGCAAAGTGTGGAAGCGGAATTGAAGGGCAATGGTTATAACTGGGGAGAGCTCGAGAAAAGGGCTCAAAATCAAAGAAGGTGGAAAACATTGGTGAATGGTTTATTCTCCAGCGAGGAGCTATAAGTAAGTAAGTAAATTTGCGGACGTTTTCGTTTTGGCCGAAAAATTAAAGCCCGATTTGTATTTTCTTAATATGCTTTTTATGTCATAAAAATGTTAGTTTGCAGTGCGAGTCTTTACAGCAGTGTCCGGGATAAAGTAACCGACATTACGTAATCTAGTTTGAATTAAAGCGTGATAAAAAAACTTTTAGCAAAAGTTTCGAGTTATTCGTAAGAAATTTTCATTTTACCTTGAAAGATTTCGCAGCTGCCTTTTCACGGCATTGTCCGACAGTTTCAACATTCCCTAGGTATATGGGTAATCCTCGGTTCCTGGTGTCTTTGTAGCAGCCCACATACAATGGATCAGCTGTTAACAGATTAACAAAAATTAAAGATTTACCCAATTCTTTGTAAGATTACGAAAGACTATGATAAATGGAAAACAGAGAATTTCATCTTTTCCATAAAAATTCATCAAAAAATGGTCTGAACAGATGAGTATGTTTCTTTCTACTTGTTTACGCTGTGTTCATTCATTGTTTGTTAAAGAGGACATAATACAACTTGAACTACTCGAACACAAACGATACTCATTTTAAGATAGTTTTCAGTGTTCAAACAGGAAAACAAACCCATTCTGCATTTACGCTTGGAGCTTAACCCTA
Source organism: Hydrozoanthus sils (assembly GCA_027575215.2). Taxonomy (NCBI): domain Eukaryota; kingdom Metazoa; phylum Cnidaria; class Anthozoa; order Zoantharia; family Hydrozoanthidae; genus Hydrozoanthus; species Hydrozoanthus sils. Next base: position 29,866 of record JAOBRD020755887.1, read on the forward strand.
TTCAGACTGGGGGGAAGCTTTTCGTGCCACTCAGAGTTTGAAACTCTATAATTTTTCATACTTTTATAAAACACCACCAAATCTTCGGTCTTTTCCTAGAATTTTTTTGGCAATGTATTGCTTTTAGTAATCCGTAGCTTGTTTTTATTGGTCTTAGTTTTTACCCTATCAGTGTATAAATTATATTTGAAAAATATAACGTTGTCAATATAATTTTTCAGAATAATTATTTTCCAGTTAAGTTGACTTGAGGCCAATAAGTGCAGTGTTTATAACATTTTTTTATTAGAAAGAAAATTGAAACTTGCCTCAGAAATCAAGATAATATTAAAATTATGTTTTCATTATAAAAAGCTACAATAATATACTGTGACCGTAGGCCGCTGATAACACCTTTTAATGTTTTCGTTTTGGATCGAGTCGTTAAAAAAAAAACACCATTGACTCAGCTGACTCTATTATTGTTGTAGTTTCTTTGTTTAGTGTTAACATGCATTAAAAATTAATAATTTCAAAGCCTTTATTCAAAAAGCCAACGGAAAATTGTGAAAAATCATGATTTTTGAAGAGTGTGACGGCATTACAAGCACAGTAATTACGTTAATCGAATTAGCTAGACACGTTCTGTCTAACCTCCCAGTTTCATGACAATACCATATATAGATATAGAGTTACTAAGGGGACGGGGGAGGAGCGAAGGAGGCTTTCAAAAGCCCAGTATGGATTTAGAGCAGTCATTCTGTCAACATGTCAAACGTTACTGAAATATGGCTTACACGTGCAGTTTAAAACGTTTGTTCATATTTAGATAATGTATGTTTGGCCCGAACATCTTTTTTTCTATTTTTAGTACTATTTAATGATTTGTTACTGTTAACTTTAACTTTAAGCTTTTTTGGAGTTCCTGTGACTTGTGGGGGGGGGGGGGGGGGGGGGGGGGGGGGGGGGGGGGGGGGGGGGGGGGGGGGGGGGGGGGGGGGGGGGGG
>JAOBRD020755888.1:0-14003 GCA_027575215.2 Hydrozoanthus sils
AATATCTGTCGGCCTCACTCACGACCATTGAGGGCCTATATCCTGGGTGTGGCATCGTGCTGACTGGTGACTTTAACCGCTTGAACATTAGCCGCCTCCTTGTACAGTTTAAACTGAAACAGCTTATTCAGGTGCCCACCTGCGGCAACAGCACCCTTGATCTTATTATAACTAACATGCCGCATGTGTATGACAAGAACCTGGTACAAGTCCTTCTGCCCTTTGGCCTGTCCGATCACTCTGTTGTTTTCCTGCAGCCGAAGCAACGCCCCCTGCGTAACCCAAGTCGGCGGTCTACGACTCGAAGGGATACTCGAGGCAGTCGAAGAGCTGAGCTTGTCAGGTACTTAGGCTGCATAGATTGGTCAGTTCTCGATTCTGCGTCTGACTGTGAAAGCAAGCTACAACTTTTTCAAGACCATGTCAAGATCGGCCTAGACACCATCATGCCTCTAAGGACCATTAAACTTCACTTAAATGCACCCTGGGTGTCTCCTGAGTTCAAGGCTCTTATCAAGTCGCGTCAAAAAGCATTTGTACAGGGCAATACTGAGGGTTACAGACATCTTCGTAACATCATCAATCGTGAGCGAAAGTTTTGTCACGGAAAGTAACATTCAACAAAAGTCGCCAACCTCAAGACCATCAAGCCCAACCAGTGGTGGAGAGAGGTCAAGACGATTGCAGGGATGACTCCCGCTACTGGTAGTGAAGACATACATTCGCATCTCCATCTTGACGGGATCGCGGCGCACTCCAATTTAGACATCGCAATCGTCATCAATGCGGCTCTTCTTGAGCCAATGCAGGATTATAGCCCACTTGTGTGTCTTCCTCCAGTTTCGGATGACTCTGAGGTCTTAAAGGTCAGTCCATCAGAAGTCTGCAAAGCTCTTTTAGGACTGAATCCGAGAAAGGCTGGTGGTCCAGACGGCATTAACAAATGGCTCCTTCGCGAGTATGCTGACCTTTTAATTTCCCCGGTCTGCGATATTCTAAAAGAAACAGAAACTCCCTCGGTCCCGGAAGGATGCTGACGTTTCACCGCTGAGGAAAGTAAAACCATTGACCATTATTACCAAGCATATCAGGCCAATTTCGTTGACACCGGTCTTGTCCAAGTTAGCAGAGGACTTTGTCGTTCGTAAACATGTAGGCCCTGCGGTTTTTGAGGTGATTGATCCTAAGCAGTTCGGCGCCATCCCCAAATCCTCAACTCTTCATGCTCTCATTTCAATGGAGCACACTTGGGCGCAAGCCACGGACGGGACAGGTTCTGCTGTGCGAGTCGTGCTCTTGGATTACAAGAAGGATTTCGACCTTGTAGATCGCAATCATCTAGCCGCAAAGATTCTTAGGTTGCACATTCCTCGCGGGATTGCCCGTTGGGTTTGTGACTTCCTAACGAATGGACGGCAGCGAGTTAAGCTCTCGAGTGACTGCTTCTCGGAATGGGGTGCTGTTCCATCTGGCGTGCCCCAAGGTACGAAGCTTGGCCCTTGGCTCTTCATTTTGATGATAAACGACCTTCATCCACCTGGTTCAGAGGCTTGGAAATACGTAGATGATACAACGCTCGCCGAAGTGGTCTTAAAGGGAGGACAAAGTGAAATTCAAGTCGCCGTCGAAGCTGTTGAGCAATGGTCTACCACCAACAAACTACAGCTAAATCCTGATAAATGCAAGGAACTGATTATTGACTTCAAGAAATTTGATATAACCAACACGCTCAAATGCAGATGTACTCGCAGATGTAATCAAAAAGGCTAATAAGCGGATGTTTTTTTTCATATTGCTTAAACACGCCAATGTTCCAGCACGCGATATCATCTGTTTCTATCTAACTTGTATAAGACCCGTTCTAGAATATTGTGCCTCTCTGTACCATCATGCACTGCCTGACTATTTATGTAATGAATTGGAACGCATTCAAAAAAGCGCATTATCTATAATCTCGCCAGGCCTTTCGTATTGTGACAACCTCTCATTTTTTAACATGGATTCTTTAAAGGACAGATGTATAGAACAATGTAGTAAGTTTTTTGAGTCAATTGTATCTAGTCCAGAACACAAGCTGTACCACCTATTACCTCCCAGGAATGATTGCTCTTATAGCCTCAGAAACCATCGCCAGTTCACTAATCCAATCACTCGTACCAAGCGTTTCTCCAGCACATTTCTGCCAACAATGTGTAGGCGATAGGTCCACAACGAACAACGACAATTGTCGAATAGTAATTTTTTGGAACATTTTTAATACATGCTTTGTAAATATAGTTATAAATATTTTAGTTGTAAATAATCATGAAATTCAGTCTAAGAAGACTGCCAAGTGATTTTAATAAAGCCATCTATCTATCTATCTATTTCAAAGAAAAGATGGCGCAAGTTCCTTCCGCTACCATCTACGCCCAGGCCGAGGATCTCCAGAGTTGGCGAGGGACCAACCTGGCCGTCCTTCCTCTATGGTTTTTGGTCGAGGCGCTCTCTCTCCTTTGGAAGGAAAGTGTGCGGGACCTGGTGGATGCGAAGGGGAGAGTTTACCGTAAGGTGGATGGAATGAATGTGCGGGTGGCCGTCGAACGACATTGTGAGTGGGCCCATCTTCATCCGGCCGAACGGCACGACGTATGGGTGGAGGCCGAGCGCAGCACCACCTGGAGAGACAATCCATAGGGAATTGCATGCCCTTCCCCGTTGCAGACAACATGGCACGGTGAGTGTTGGGTTTTTTATCGTACCCTTTTTCAGTCACCCTAAGGGTAAATTTTTTCTATTATCTCGATCGTATTATTTTTTCAAAAAAAAGGTAACAATAGCTTGGAGAACCACTAGTTGGTGTGAACATGTTGAAGAGATTTGGAAGAGGCAGAGCGGTGGTTACGACTTTTATGCAGAGGGAAAAGTATTTCGTTCTATTTTTACGATGATCGAGTAAAAAATGACGCTCTTTTTTGTGTTTTTTAATCATAAAGATAACGCACGATAGATATGGACGTTGTCTACATATGGAAGACATACGAAAGAGAGGATGTTATTACTATTTCTATAGAAATGAAATCTTATTTCTTTCTCGGCTAATTTAGTTTATAATGTTATTTAATCCTAAAGATAACGAACGATTTTATTGATGAGATTGTGACCAAGGTATCGAAACGACTACGTCTGTTAAGGGTACTGAAACGCGCCAGAGTCCCAATGCCGCGCCTTGCAAGTATATATTGCGCATATATCCGTTCCATTATTGTTATTATTATTATTATTATTATTATTGTTATTATTATTATTATTATTATTATTATTATTAGATTAATTTGAATTGGGGGTTGGGAAACACCCACCGTCGGGTCCGATCCCGTAACTGTCCATCAGTTCGCACGTTCCGTCCCCTTTCGTCCACAGGGCTAACCAATGTTCTCCTTCTTGACCTCGAGGATCGGTGTTGACGACGTAGCCTTTGGGTTGACTTTTCTTCGGAGAGGAAGGTAGGGTGTCTTCGGCAAACACGCCGGCAAAATGAGGTTTTAAAATCGGATAGCCTTGAACCAATTCTTCTATTTCTTCGGTCGATAGAGGATGAAATTCCATCCTGTTTCTTTTTCTTTACTCCAAGGATCGTACACGTAAGCGTTCTGGGGAGTGACCTTGATCAACCTTCAAATTCGCCAAAGGCGAACACGGTGATGTTGTACGTAAGAGGAGCACCGAGAGTGAAGGTGGGTCAGGTGACGCCGCCCTGTTTAGGGTTGAGCATGGGACCGTCGGCGCTGCCGTTGGCTGTATTGTTCCAAGCGAACAAAGTCAGACCTCCTCCTCGTCCCCACATCTCGGGTTTGATCAAGACTGGGTTGCCTTTATTAAAGGCTTCCAACGTTTGAAGGAGCCGAAAATACCCCTCTTTGTCCCGGTGATCGTTGTCGTGGCTCAATTCGATCGCCTGATACGGATACGCTTCTCTGCGAATGGTCTGCTTGATTTCTTGTATGCCAAATTTTTGAAAACAGAACGGGGATCGGGCATAGTCGCCGTTGACGGCTCAGGTGTCCACCAAGCCCACCCACAGACGATCGGGCACGCGACCTCCAAAAAGATTGTTTTTTCCAAAGTTCCGTTCTCCGGCCAGCATCGCATACGTCTTGACCAGGAGTTTTGGCACCGCATACTTGATGGTTTGATGTTTCAAGGTGCGCGCTTCGGCTAGTCCGCTATAGGTGTCGCTGTTGAGTTGAACTTGACGGACCAGGAGAGGAAACTTAAAATCGGAAGCCAGGGCTTGTCCTTTTTCCCCCACCCCCATCATGGACAAGGCTGGGTCGTTCAGGTAAAACCGGAGGGTCAATTCGGTTTGCGGCACCAAGTATTTGTGGATGTAAAACAGTTCGGTGAACGGTTGAAATAATACATGCGTTTGGCTCCCCTGCCAAAGCATCGCCAATTTTGTAAAATCCTTCCACGTAGCATTTCTGGGAGTCGGTCAAAGCGTCGTAATCGCCACGAGGGGTGGCTTTGTCCAAATTGTTCGATGTCAGGACGGGGGGAGGATCGATGCCGCTGCACCCGTAAGTTCCTTCGTACTTGTGCCACACCCCCACTTTCAGGGAAGTATTGACGTCGCCGTCGTCGTTGTTGAGCAACCGATTCAGGAAAGCTCGGTAGTGGTAACTGTCGGTTTCCTCGGTAAACAAGGTTCCATTGGCTTTGACGGTCGCTTGTTTGAACAGGGTGTGGGGTACGTTGTTTTCTAGACTCAAGGTTTCGGCGTCTCCAATATTCGAAGCGTCGGCTTTCTTGGCCGTGTACTCCAAACGTACGGCTGAGATACAAGAATTCGGTATTGGCAGGAACCGTGATTTCCACCGGCGTGATCGTACTCTCGGACGCAGGAAAATACTCCACTTCTCGAGCCGCCAACACCGTGGCATCGGTGGCCGGAACGGTAAACATTTGAACGTGATCATTGAGAAGCTTAGCGGATTGACGATGTCCTCCCTCCATGGTGGTTCGCTCCAACTAGACGACGATAGTGGGGTGGTCGTCTATTTTTATACTCTTCGCGACCGCCGGGGTTTCCTCTTTCTTCGCCCGAACGAGGTGGGTCGTAAAGGGGTCGTCGTCAGTAGGGATCCTTGACGAAGCTTGGTGATGGGACTTTGCCACATACCCGAACTTCCGATGCTAGGTCGAGAGCGCGTCGAGATCGTAATGTTCGGAGCCAAGGCGAGATAGTCTGTATTCTGATACGTCTTCCTCCTGTAGTAAATCGGGGATCCCACAGGGGAAGCCAAGGACGGCCTAGACCTAAGGATTTGATTCTTCTTCTTGGACAAATCGGCCCTGTCGCGAGGAGTGGGGTATTCGGCGACCACGTTATCGGTCAGTTTGAATTCGCCGTTTCGATCTTCTTCCACTAAATTCATTTTCTTCGCCAAGTCGGCATGGATCTAAATTGAGGGGAACAAGGCCCATCTAACATCGTGTCCGAATTATCCACGAGCAAGGTTGTTTCTTTTCCTTCCTCTTCCCATTTAAAGATAAGAAATCGTTTCTGGCCTTCGCCGTTCATCATTCTCGAGTAGAAAGTGGTAGGGTTATCTTCGAAACGACGGGCCATACTTCGTTGCAGAATTTGAACGAAAGCGGCGAACAAAGAGACTCCGTCGTCCACTTGGGATAACTTTTCGTCATTCAGGTACGCTTCAGACCAAGGTCGACCCGGCATCACCATGACAGGGACCCCTTTGGGAAGGAGATTGCTGAAATCCAATCCGGAATCGGGAATGGAGATACTCGTCAGACCCACTAACCAAAGCTTCCCTCGGAATTGAAGGGTTTGGTTGAAACAGTTCTTGAAATCACTCGGTTTGTTGTTGGGAAATTTATTCGAGCAGGCCGTGCTGACCACGGTGACGTATTGTTCGTCCAAGCTCATGGTCCCACCACGTCCGCTCTACGAATCCAACTGTTGTATTTGTCGGGAAATCCTTTCAACTTGACGTATAAACGATCCCCTCGGCGACGAACCACTTTCTCGATCCGCCACACGGTCTCGCCGTCGATGTCAACCCTCTGAAGATCTTCGTTGTAGAACGTGCCTTTTAGAGGGGTTCGACCCATTTTGGTGATTTGTACGTAGGAGGGTGGCCAGAACGGGCAACCGAGATCACAAACACTTCTTCGGTCGATCGCGGCAAATACCCTTTCTTGAACGGTCTCATTTTCCTGGTCAGACGAACGTAATCCCCTACGTGAAAGGAGGGGACCTTTTTCGTCTTCTTGGAACCGTACAATGTGTCCCACACTTCTTTTTCTTTAGCCGGGGTGACTTCTTCCGGTTTCATGCCGATCGAACGATGAGGACTGGCATTGTATCCGTGGACCAGATCTTGGACGACGTTGATGTACTTCAACGTGTTTTGGGCCGTGAAATAACGATACATGCGTTCTTTCAAGGTGCGATTCAAGCGTTCGACGATCGAGGCTTTGGCATCGCCCTCGTTTGAAAAATGATGAATGTTCTTTTGTCGTAACAGGTCTTGAAAGGTCTTATTGTAAAATTCTTTGCCCTTGTCGGTTTCCAATTGGCGAGGGGTCCGCCCTTGGGCTTTTTAAAATACGTCGAAAGGCGTCGGTGACGGCCGCCCCCGTCTTGCTCTTGATCGGTTCGACCCAGGCGTACTTGGAAAAGGCATCCACCACCACCAGTAAGAATTTGTAACCTCGATTCTCAGTGGATTCAACCTTTTTTTTTGAGTAGTGCACAAATGAAATTGGTGAGGGTAGGTGACAAAACTGGTGGTTAGGGGGGAGGGGGAAAGTGATTTTTCTTGTCAAAAGAGGTATAGAGAGCTTTTATGCCCTTATGTACCGTTTAGACAAACAAAATTCTTTAAACCAGAACAATCAGATCTGTAAAAAAAAAGTGAAATAAAAATTTATCTTTACACCAAAAATTTGACTAGTTTCTAGTAACTAGTTGCACTAGTCTGGATCCAGCCCTGATTCTATCGAGCCAAAGGTTGCATTTCAACCAAATCGCCTACCCATTGATCCCAAAGACGAGGACGCCCACGACGGTCTGTTTCCAAATGAGATTTTGCCTCAAGACACACACACGTATAGTCAACCCAAAATAATTTTTTTTATTCCCCAACCCATGGATGAACAACAACAACAACATCAATATATCAAAAAATAACTTTTATTTCTGTTGATTAACAAGATCGTAATTCATAAATTTCGATCGCGATCGACACCTCAAACACCGCGCCACCACTGCATAAAATGATAACATTCCACTTGGGCACGGTGGTGTCGTAACGCCCCTTGGTGAAATCCGCACGAAGGAACGGTTCTCAAACGGCTCACGTCGTTAGATTTCGGACATCCGTACAGTTCTAGGTTGATAGAAGGGATTCCGAGATAAAACAGCAAGCCTCGTTCCACCGTCCCACCCTTGTAGCCCACCATGTACCATGTATGATGCACTCCCTACGGGTACGTCACCGCCCAAGACCACGTGGAGTACAAAGTGCGTGGCTTCTCCCTGAATTACGGCAGCAGTTGAAATACGAGGTTCGCACCCCCAAGACCGACCCTGTACCGTTCCCATCCATCAAGAGCACAAGATTGTCAGAGCGTCCAAGACCTATAAGATCGAGACGCGGCCTGCCCTTAAAAATTTAAACTGGTCTTTACCAAAAGGGTCTTGAACTCTCACACCTATCAGAGTTATCCTTTCGGGTATTCGGTCGAGGATGACACAACTCTCACCGAACAAGACTTTCACTATGCCCGCCTACTTGCAGAATTGGCAGGCAGTGACCCTTAGGAGGATATGGCACTCTAAACTTTGTATATGTTTATTTTATCGGAGGATAGGGACCTCTCATTTATGACCTACCGGATGGGGCGGGCTGTGACTTGGAGGAGGGAATGGACCTCTCAACTTTATTGTATATATGAATAATACTCGGAGGATATGGACCTCTTTTTATTGTACATAGTATGAAAGAAAATGGGCCATTTATTGAACATAGTATTTTTCCTACCTATTACAGAACAGAGTTGAATTTAAAAAAACATAAACTTTTATTGACATTAAAAAAACAGCGTTGAATCTCCCTTTTTGGTTTAAAAATTTTATTAAAGAACAGCATTGAATTAAGGACCTTTTTTTCCTTGTCACCCTCTCGTCTACTCTTCACCTTCCAACTGAGCACTTCTTCCGGTTTCCTCTATTTTATACTGTCTCATTTGGATCATCATGATGTCATCTACCATGACGTTAGCTCGATTCTCATTGGTTAACCGTTTCCCGCCCAAACCCTCTCGACCAATCAGAAGTCAGAACCGCTCGACCTTAATGTTCGGTATTTAAGCCATACCACTCGACATAACTGCTCTTACTATTAACATTTTTTAATTTGTTTGTTATACAATCTAGGGTAGATATGCGATAACTTACAAACAAGAAAAACTGTATTCGAGTGCAAAGGTTGTTCATCTTAGAGGATAAATAATAAAAGGTCTTTATTCAAATGTCTAACGACTAAATTTGAATTCCCTGGCCAACCAATCAGTCAGTATCTTTTCAGGTTTTGCTTACAAGGTTTGTCCTTTGATATGACTGTCTCGGTATCAGCTTCCATGATAATATTTGTGTACAGTATTTTAAGCTGCGAAACAAGCAGTCAAAGCGAAAGAAATAGAAGTAACGTCAAGGAAAAAACCCACACGCAAAATATATCCGAGTGAAAAGTGATTTTTCCAGCAAAAAAAGATTAGCATGAATTTGATAGCCATGCAGCAGAAGAAGAAGCGGGTTATATGGAACAGCCTGGCTGCCGAATATTTTGTTGAACAGTTCTAGTTCCATTAGATGCTATAAGAATTTTTTCTTTCATTCAACTTCATCACTAACCTAGACTCTCTCCGCTTATCGATGTAAAATAAATGAGACTTTCTAGGTTTTCATTAAGAGGTGATGGAGAACGAGAAGCAGTTCCCAAATGTTTCCTGTATGAAACAGAAAAGAAAACAAACAAAGTTATATAATATCTTGGAACTTTGGGCACTGATAAGAAACTCACTGCGAATATTTTCAAAAGCATTACTGAGTAATCGTCAAACAGTTAACAAACAGTTTGCTCCAGAACACTGAAAAGGTAACGGGCGTTACGAAATATGTTGTTCATGGACAGGCCCGTCCACGGGAGGAGGGAGGGGGGGAAGCAATAATTTTCTATTCGCAGCTCCCATGTTGGAATTAATTTTCATTGACTGCGCTTCTAAGCTGTGCTCACAGTTCCACCCCCTATATCCCCCAACCAATTTTCATTCCGACGGTACAATAGAGCTCGATCAAACATTGCAAACCTTATCACATCACATTTCTACCCAGTCCAGGGGTCAATTTTGTAGCCATGTCTAGAGCCAGGCAATAAGACAGTTGGTTTTTTAAATTTTGCGAAACACTGATTTGGGCTGGTTTAAAAAAATAATCGTTCCAAGCAATTCTATCTGGTCAGCGGAGTGCAAAGTTACTATTTTTGAGCATACACAAAGTACATACCAGTTTACCATCACCTTTGTGCGTTTCGTCGGTTCATCTGATGTGAAGTTTTCACTCTTTGTGGGGAAAGGATGGAGAAACAAACAGTTTCTTGGTTGGATTTTCTTTTTGACAATTCTGGAGAGTCTCTTGCCAAACACATCTCTAATCACCTTGCAGGTATGTGGTTCATAGCCGATGAATTTTACTGATTACTTCATGTCCACTGATACATAAGAAGTTGGTGTTTGGTCTCACATTAACGATTAGTTCTGGCGGAATGTTGTACCGTTTAACACTGTTGGTTTTGTCAAAAAATGTTTAAAACCAGTTTCTGGAAATCTGAATTTTCTTACTATAAAACAAAATTTTATTAAAAATAAAAAAAAATGACTACAGTCCAAGCCGGATGAATGACAACATTCGCTTTCATTGTTGGTTTTGTATTAGAGACGATATTACTCTTACTAATTCAACAAGATGAAATATCAACAACAACAATATTTATTTAACACGGGAAAAGTACATCTTTATCAGAAAGGAAAGAATTATGGTCTCATGATCAGAAATCCGCTAACCTTGAGTAACTGAAGAACTTGTCAAGCTAGGCAACAGGCTACAAAAGTTTTAAGAGAAAAATATATAATATATATGTTAAGGGTCAGGCAGTAGAGACCAAGTTTAAATGTATGTTTCATATTCAGAACAGCACCACATTTATACATAGACACAAAGAGGACATGAAAAAACTAAGGCACTTGATGATGAATGAGATACACAAATAATAAAAATAAGTTAGGTAATTTGTAGTAAGGCAAGTGACTGGATAATTGGTGATGTATGTTGACATCATACTTTGAAAATGTGAAAATTTTAACAGCTTTGTTCTGCAACTCAAAAAGAGGTTTCAGTGAACTGGGGTAGGTGTTTCCTCGTGTTGAAACAGCATGTGTAAGAAAGAGATAAATAAGTTAGTAAGTTAAAGTTACTTTAAAATCGAACTGGTGAAATAGTGTCTTATTTTATGTAGGATGCCTATGCATGATATGCTGTTTCCACGACAAATGTGACCTTCCACGGGATTTCATATATTAACGCTTTGGAGCTTAATGGGTTGAAACTAATGGGTAGTGGATGGTTTTTCTAAAGGTTTGAATGCTTTCCTTAACGCTCTTAACAGGTGAGCCAAAATTTCTAATGGTTTGCCTTAACACTCTAATGGTTTGCCTTAACACTCTTATGGTTTGGCTTAACACTCTAATGGTTTGCCTTAACACTCTTATGGTTTGGCTTAATGCTCGAATGGTTTGTCGTAATGCTCTAATGGTTTGTCGTAACATTCTAATGGTTTGCTTTAAGGGCTTTTTTATTTAACAGTTTGACTGAATGATGATCTAACAGTTGTAAACCATTAAAACGTTAGATGAAACAATCTTAACAAATGAAACTTCAAATGTTTGAAAGGATGACAAAATTAATGGTGGTTTAGCAAAAGGTCATGGCCATTACTTGGAAACACGGGTCATTCAAATGAAAATGTTTTTTCAAACAAGTGTCAGCAATCATTCATTTAGCACTCACCGGAAATTCGAGAAATGGCAAAGATATGCAGGTACAGTAATTGGTCTTCACCAGACTTTGGAAGCTCTTGTTTCAACTCAGTTTTTTCAGCTTTAAAGCTCAGATAAAACTTTTGGCACTTTCATTGTTTATGGACTGAGTTAAAAGGTCGAAAGTCACAATTGTACCAAGAAACGAGTCAGCTAGCTTGTGATTAGGAACCTGTCAGTTATCGAAGGTCGATTCAAGGTCAACAGACGATAACAGATGGCTGCATTTTGAATATTGATAGTTTTTCACTGCCATAGCCATTTACGGTTGCTTTTGAGGACAAACTTTATAAAATACTGAGGTTACGATTTTCTTGTGCAAAGATTTATGACAGCGTGCTACTTTGGTGAGAAATTTTAAATTGCCACGACACAGGAAATTAAGTCATTCAAGTAACTTGTTGATCAATGATCGACATTTAACAGGTTTCCAAATCTCTTGGCAAAGGTTCAAGAAAATATGTTTTCTTGGAGTTGGAAAAGTTGATTTTGATTGAAAATATAAAAAAAATTATTCTTTCTGCTTGTGAAAAAAAAACGACAGAACAAAAGGGAATACTTCTGCACATTATAATGAACCATGTGAATGACCCGCATCGTGCCGCTGTCTTCAGAAACAACAAGTTAACTATGTATAAATATAATTGTAGTTCTGAACATAACAAGAACAGCCTCAAAAAATAATTTTCAATTCCAATTCCTTGAGCGAAAAGTGGCTGGATTTGCATCATTTTTATATATGATTGTATCTTTTTATTGATTTTTGTGAATTCAGATTCCATATATAGGGTCAAATAACTGAGATGTTTTTGTGTTTCACTGTCAGTTTGCTACCCGGCACACGTGCAGCAGATCATAAAAAATAGAAACTATTCCTGTTGCAGGATTTCAACGGTGTTTTCTTGAACCAAAACTGTAAGAAGATAAATTTCAACTTTTTAGTTTCAAGTTCATGGTCTGTATCATTCTCTAGAACCTGCAGGTAAAATCACAGTCAAATAACTGGTTCATTGTTGGTTGAAGAAAATTGCTTAATGGATGTTTACCAGTAGTATTGTTGCAGTATTCAGAGAGTACAACCGGAGGAGCTCATTCAGAAAAACCGTTTAAATAATGGTGACTTGACGAAACTTGTACCGCATCATCTAATGGGAGTAACAGCTTCCTTTTTCATACTGTATCTAATTTTTTAGTTTGAATATTTAATTATTTTCCTTACTTTTACTAACGGTTGTTCAGTTACTGTGCTCACTTAGTGAGTGACTCCATCTAAATTGTTCTACAATTGGTACAGGATTTGATGGAGCCGAAATCAATCATGGAATTGCACACAGTTTGGGTATCCTGCCAATGAACAGTAACTGATTGTGCTTCTTTTTCAACAACATATAACATTTTTCTGTACAAATTTAAAATAGATGTGTAGACAGTGACAGTTTGGATGATTCTTGGAGCAAAATCTGCTCATTGCTCATTACGAAAGCTATTTTGGCTCCTAAATTGTCATAATCTTTTTTTGTATCTAAAAAAGGTTAAGATTATAACAAATGATAAAATACCTGTGAAAATTTGTGGAAGAACCTTCCTTTGAAACTTACAACATTTTGTTGGATTTCATGCGGTCGTTCCACTTGACTGGCTGTGGACGAGACTGTTTTCACAGACTTTACAGCCAAATTTCTAGTATAACTCCAAGTTTCAAAATTTCAAAACAGTAAACCATTAAAACACTTTGGCTGATCAACCAAATTCACCAGATGGTTTTATTGCATTGTTTGGATTTTGAAACACAAACAATAAACCTATAAAGAATCAAAATTCAGATTCAACAATTCGTCATCTGATTTTATTTTCAAAACTTGAAGGGTCAATCAGAGTCACATGAACAACAATCTCCTGGTTTCCATTTTGTTGTTTTATGAATTATCTTAGTTTATATTCAATTTATAACATTGTTTCAATTTGTTAGTGAGTTGACGAGAAATTGTTTTTAACCCTTTGACTACTGAACGTTTTGGGACCCAGCTCTCTGTTGTTCCTGGAGCAAAATGGCAGCCCCATGTTTACGTTCGACTCAAAATGAGAACACGTATGCGCAGTAGAATTTGGTTGTGCTTGAAGCAGTGAGAAACACACAAATCAATAGCTAAGAAGTTATTTTATTAGATTTTCATTTTTTTGTTACAAAATATATCAAAACAGCGAAAAATTATTTTCGTACAGAACAGGTTTGTAATATATTTCAACATTTTCGCTTGTTGTGTCGAACGAAATCTCAAAGTTTTGAATTCATTTATAGACAAAATGATTCTAAAACAAATTCTGATGTTAAACTACGGTAAAACAAAGTGTTTGAAAATATAAGTGTTTAAACAACATCTAAAAATGACGGAAAAGAGATTTTGAACCGCACGCGGTAACTTCATGAAAACTTCAAACAACCAGATGCTCTTCAGAGGTTTGCACTTTAAACACATTTATAACAGTTACTTCTTCGGGGATTTTTTTCTTTCAGATTTTTACCATGAATAAAATGCTTTTTACGACCCTCGATGAAAACTCCCGAGATTTGAGATATGCTGCAAATGAATTCTGACAGGACTAAAAATAGCCAGCCGCTTCCACGCATCAGTTCTTTCGCAAGCGCGACTCGAAATGTTTGAACTTGCTTTCTTTTTTTTTTTTTGCATTCTCGAAAGAAACTTTCGAGAATTTGCGAATTCACGAAATTCACATTCTATAATTCGATTTTCTAAGAAAATATTCGTTGACAAGTAATCGGCGACCGAGGTTAAAACACAATTTTTGTAGTACTAAAACTCTTGAATCGAAAATGTCACACC
>JAOBRD020755990.1:0-12672 GCA_027575215.2 Hydrozoanthus sils
TATCTATCTATCTATCTATCTATCTATCTATCTATCTATCTATCTATCTATCTATCTATCTATCTATCTATCTATTTGTCTGTCTATCTATCTATCTACTTATCTATTTTTCTAAGATAGAAGACGGAATATTATAAAGGGTCTTTCTCATATAGAGGAGGATTGCTGTGGAATTTGTTAGCAACTGGAATTAGAGCGTCCGAATCTAAAGCTATTTTAAAAAAACTAGTTCAAATTAGGCAAGTAAGCCGTTGACTATACTTATCGTTTTATTATATTCGCATGTTTAATGAGTTTTATAGTATTTTTTCCTTTTCTAAACGGCTTTCATGTAAAGAAGTTTTGTAACTTCTAAAACTATCATATCCAAATAAAAGTTAACCAATCAATTAATCTAAGCAACTTTTCTCGAACGCTTTTGGGAACAACCTTGAGAGAAACGGAATACAGTGCTGTGCTTGACCACGTCACCTGATTATCATAAAGGGTCTATCTCATATAGAGGAGGGTTTTCTGTGGAACTTGTTACTTACTGACATTAAAGCGTCCGAATCTAATGCTACTTTAAATGAAAAACTAGATGAAATTAGGCAGGTAAACTGTCGACTAAGTTTTATCTTTTTCATGTATGTGCATATTTTACAGTATTTACTTCTGTTTCGATCTATACGGCTTCATGTAAACGGAAGTTCTGTAACTTTTGAAACAAGGCGTACCCAAATAGAAGTGAACCATCATTGAATCTATTTATCCGATCTATTTATGTATCTATACATCTATTTACCTACCTACTTACATACCTACCAACCTACTTACCGATCTGCCTACCTACCTTCCTATCTATCTACCTACCTACCTACCTACCTACTTACCTATCTACCTACCTACCTACCTACCAACCTGTCTACCTACTTACATATCTACCTACTAACCAACTACCTGCCTACCAACCTTTCTATATACTTACCTAGTTACCTACCTACCTACTTACTTATACTTACCTACCTACCTACCTACCTACCTACCTATAAACCTTTCTTCTTAACTAGAAGCTGCGGTCTATACGCCTGCCTACTTATCCAATTACCTACATAAATGTATACTTACCTACCTACCAACCTATCTATCTGTTCTGTTATTTTAATTTGTTCATTAGTTAATTTGGTTTTCTTGCAAACCTGATCTTAAAGTCGGCATCCTCCGCTTTCTGAGTTTCTATAACGTTGAATATCTTGACCAAACTGCCCATGCTTCCCTTATGATCATCTTTGTCAAATCCTCGTAAAGATCCATCCCGGACTGCACATGGTATGTTAATTTTCTCGTTTCTGGCCATTTCCCAGTGAAACTTGAACGAATTCCAACATCCGATATGCCGCACCGAGGTGTTTTTAAGACTGCGAGAGTCGCCCGGTCTAGCTTGCCTGACACACTAACGCCAAAGAAACTCTGAAGATCTTTGATTGCTCTTTCAAAATCTAGACTGTCAGTGAAGTTCATGGAAAGATAGCCATACTTTTGGAGGTATTGCTGTTGACAAAGAAAGGACAAAATGAGATACTAACTAGCATTTCAAAATCTTGAAGAAAAAAGCGTGCAACAGACATGTGCGCTAAGGAAGCTGAACAGAAATGCGTATTATAGTGTAAACGATGCTTTCGGTTTTTACGGCTGCAAGTTCTATTTATTACCATGAAGATATAAACTATATGATGCTTTATTGTTCATCTTCCCTCAACAGTTTACTGCAGACCAACAACTGAAAACGCAAATTTTGTTAAGTATAGCTAGAAAGTAGGTTTTTCACTTTACAGGAAATTTCAAAATTGTATTTTTGTTTGAACAAATATGAAGTTTTGAGATCGTGAAAATGGACTGTTACGTGCTGTGTGCAATATTTCCTAAATTTAATTCAATAATGGAAATGTCAATGATATTTTAGATTGTATTGTCTTTTGATTTTAAAAGGAATAAGTTCTTGATTTCATCTTGTTTATATTTTTTTGTTATTAATGCACGTTATGGTGCTTTAGCTAAGACTCTCTGAGTCAAAAGTTACACCTTTGATACAATTTGCTTAATTAATTTTTTCAACTGATTTTAAATTCCCTAAAATTATAATATCGCTGAAGAAAAAAAAGTAAGAAAATAATTCTTACTATTTGAAACTCTAAAAGCTCTCAAGCATCGTTTTTTTAAAAGGGAAAAACGTTTTTTAAAAGGTTTGTTTGGTTGTGTCGAAAGCACAAAAAGACTACCAATAGACCTTTTAAAAAGGTCTAACGATTTTAAGAACTCTTGCCACACATAAGGAAAGCATCACTTTCAAGATCCACGTTTTAAAAACAATAACGTAAAGTCTTACAAGGGTTTTTGTTCACTTTGATTAAGCTCTTTGTGCTGATCAGTGACGATTACAAGTTCTTATCACAATTCTATTCAGTAAACTTGTGTCAGTTATTCTTACCCTTGCAGCTTTTGTATCACCAGAAACTGACGCTAGGACGAACAAGAGAAGAACAAGTGTTTCCTTAACCATGACTGTGTAACAAGAGAAAACTAATAAGTGATGAAATTAAACAGGGTTCACAATTTATCTTATTCGCCCATAGGCAGCCCAATCTCTTTATTGCGATGATGATTAGTATGCTAATACATTGATACATTGATAATCGTGTCGAAGTATACAAAATCAATGACTTAAGAGAAATAATTTTCTTGACTCATTCATGTCTTTTACTAATTTTTCTGCAGGTTATCATTCCTTTCTTCCGCTGCTTTGACTGCGCGAAATCTCCCCAATCTCAACACGATTCTAAGAAACTCCATACCAAGTCTTAACAAAACAGCATACAGGACATTCGCATTTTCACCATTATTGCAACGAGAGCTTGGGCTGCCTGTGAGCCACATGTCTGAAAAGCAAGACAGTGGGAGTCCGCCATCGCACCTGAATCATCTGATGTGACATTAGACACCGATGTTAATCTTTGCTAAACTCGCCTCTATTACAATCAAAAGCCAGAGTCTGCCAAGAAGCAAACAGAAAACTACCGACGTTTAATCATTTTCCTTTTATCTTTTGTTCGGGGTGGCGTTTGGTAAATAATAGAGCTGGTTGTAGTCCAATTAAATTGTTAACCCGATATTCAGCACCATTTTTGTACGTGCGAACGAACACATAGAATTGTATGTGTTTCAGATTATGACTTTTGGTTTCTAAATCAAATTTCTTTTAGAGTGTTATTTAATAGGGAAAAAAACACCTACTCTAAAGATTAAGCCCTTTACCTAACAAAACCTTTTGTTAAACCCGAAAAGAAAAGGAAAATAAATTAATGTTTTTGTATTGAAAAGCTAAATCCTTTCTCGAGCCTACTGGCCCATTAGGCCGGCGCTTATCTCCGGTTTCGGTAGTGTTAAGCAGATTAGAGTCTTTGACTCCCCCTGAACAGGACACTAATCTATCGCAGGTCAGCCCCCAGCGGAAGCTGATACTCATATATACAGCTGAGTCGACTGGAACATGTCGGGTTTATAAGTGCCTTCCTAAAGGATTACAAGTCGATTGAGCACGTTAACTGCTCGGCGCCGCCAACTGATCGGTGAAACGATGATTAAATAAACATTGTGCAGTTGCATTGTATAAAAATTGGAGCAACGAAGCCAAACTTTTCTCGTTTTCGCTTTTTACTCAAACAAAAAAAAATAGCCAAAAACTAGAAGCATTGAAGATTAGGGCGGACAGATCTGCGGATAACCTTAAAATGTTTTGGAACGCAAGCTGTCAAAAGAATCTGCGTAAGATTAAAGCCGTGCCCTGTACATTATATGGAAAAAATGAAGGCATAACAAATAATATCTTAAAGCAAAACTTTCACTAGATAAATCAACAAAGTTACGGGCAATAAGGCTAAGAACAGACGTGCCGGGAGTCACAATGCATACTGCAGCTGAATGAAATCAGTCAACTGCCGCCATAACACAGCGTGAACAAGGCAATCATTCAATTAGACGCGCAGCATCAGGAAGCAAGCTCTCTCTAAAACGTGTACATGTATATCAAAGAAGAACTGCAGTACAAAAAAAAACACAATTGTGGCGAACTTGAAAATGGAAACATAAAGTATGATAATTGAGTTTCCTTTCCCTTTTATGTCGGTTTGCATGAAACGCTGGGTGAAAGTTGGGTTTTTCACGAATTTTCTTGTAAGACAATTCGCATGCAACAAAACCTTGTAAGCAGTTGTTTATAACGTTAGTGGTGGGGAGAATAATTGCAATATTTAAGTTTTCTGTATACAACAGTTGTACAAGGTTTGTGCTTTTTTTCAAGACGAATTTCAGCTCTTAGAGTTCACTTTAGCCTGCCGAATGTGCCTTACCTAATGCTCCCCACCACTGACGTCAAAAACAACCGCTGGCAGGCGTTTTTGATCCGTCGTACAAAAAAAACAAAAAGTCGACTCAAGTTGGTCATTTTTGTTGTAAATATGGTTTCCAAAACAAAAAAACTTGATAATTATAATTCTTTTTTTTTTAATGTTAAACAATTTGATAGTAGTGAGAAAAAACAGTTGTCTTTTTTTCTTCAGTTTTCCTTTAAAGGACAGACCATTGCACCGGGTCTTACTGAATCCAGCTCTTATCGATCAATGCGTGGGCTCCCCGCTTGAAGACGAGAGAATAAGCAAACGGCTTAACGTCTCTGGTAGGACGAGAGAAGACCCAACAAATGGCAAAGATTGGGTTCGTACCCAGGGCCACACGCTTGGTAGTAAGTGATCTTACGAACTGAGCCAAATTTGCACACATAGCATAAGCAACATTGATACAAGTTGTAACGAAATAAGGTCTTCAGACTTTCAATTCAATGCCTTGTAATATTATAGGTATGTATTAATCTCATTTTTGCTGTAAATTTCTTGTTTGTTTTTCTTTCTTCTTTCTTAGAACAAAAAATGAAATAATTTTTAATCAGCTGGTTGTCTAGACTTACCTAAAATTATTGCAGCCAGCTGAATACCTCGTATCTGTTAAATCTATCTTCTCATTTTGCATTATAAAAAAAGATACTGAATAAAAGTAATTGTTTGTATTGTATTGTATTGAAACGCACAATTGAACGTGCATAGATGCACAAAATAGAAGGTCTAAGTATGTGTTTGAAACTGAAATATCTGTAAAATGTTACACAGACATTCTGTCACCTTCGCTTTTCGAGCTTTTCCTCGAATAACGTCCTTTCCTATGCCACAAAGATGGAGATTTTCTATGGAAACAAGCGTAAAAAGGTAACTTGTTTTATACGATATTTATAGTTCTACTGATAAAACCACCACTTCATGTATAAATGTTAGTGTGTAACCTTCTATTTTAAACTTTTTTTTAGCTTCTCTTAAATGTTACATAGTTAACATCATTAAAATAATGCGAGTGTTGCGTCAGCAACAAAATACAATACTTCCGGCAATTGTGCTGAACAGACTCTATATCTTTTTGTGTTTATCAATAACGTTTAATCGAAGTAGATAAAACGATAGGTATACTGTAAAGCGCAAGACACTTACTTAACTTAGAAACGCTGATTAGCCTATACTCTAGCTTTATTTATTCACACACTTTCTATGGTGCTTTAGTCTGGGAGGAAACTATAAAACAAAACTCTTACCTATTCGTAAACTTCAGAAACGAGCTATCCGTGCAATAACTCTCTCTACCCGTAGGACTCCCAGCAAACCTATATTAAAAAAATTTAACTACTAAACATTTTCGAACTAGTCAGTTGACGGAACTAGTATGAAAGCAACATTCAAACCAACTACCGGAAACATTTGTAAGTTACTTTCGTGGCATTGGCTCGATACATAAACTAAATCTTATAAAAAAAGGGTGAAAATCTTAGTTATGGCCAGCTCGGTGCAAAATATGCAGCAGTTAAAGTTTGGAACGAAACGCCGCAGGAAATAAAAAAGAATAGTTGTCCCATTAATGCCTTTAAGAAAAAATTAAGAGACTTTCTTCTTTCAAAATAACTACGGCCTTAATTTATTACACGAACTGTTTTTATCCTATGAATTTTCTACAGATTATTTAATTGTACCGACTTTCCCAAGCTTTCTCAGCTTCTGCCGTCAGTACAGTAATTGATTATTAAAACTGTTTCACCCTGCGGGCTCGTTTAAATGTTGATACGTTTTGAAAAGCCCACTCATGCAAATTAATTACAAATTGCACTCGAAGTCGTATGATTACCTATACAAAAAGAACAGAGATAAACAACAACTGACTTTGAAACTTGAGAATGCCTATCAAAATTTATAAGTGGCCGTTCATTCGGACGGGCTTCAATGAAGAAATTACCACTCAAAAAATGTAAAACAGCTAGAGGCAAAAACGATAATGAGCCATAGTAAACTTTCCAACTTTTAAAATTATTTCTCGGAAAAGACTACTCAGCATATCAATCTCATATTTTCAGAGGAAGTTTGTCCTGCACAAACGTTTCATTATTCAGACGTCTTGTTGCTGTAGCTAAATTAGAAAGAAGAGTGCGTGTGCTAACGAGGCAAAAATTCAAACAAAAACTCTTCTATAGAGACAAAAAATATATAATTTTTAAAGTGTGCTTCTGACCATTACTTCAATATTTTTCTTCAGTTCGAGGCTTAGGATGTTCACTTGCGTCGACGGTTGTCATTTTCATCAGCGGTACTTTGATTGTGAGAAAATGTCTATTGCCTCATAAGGAC
The DNA here is from genome assembly GCA_027575215.2 of Hydrozoanthus sils. Lineage (NCBI taxonomy): Eukaryota > Metazoa > Cnidaria > Anthozoa > Zoantharia > Hydrozoanthidae > Hydrozoanthus > Hydrozoanthus sils. The sequence continues at coordinate 6,753 of JAOBRD020755990.1, forward strand.
ATATTTCAGGTGCTATATATATATATATATTGGCATCTCAAGCAGAAATTGTTGCGTTACCTCAACAGAGTGATCAATTTATCAGATGAAGTAAGCTCAATTTTAATGAATAAAAAACATAGTGTAAATACTATAGGTAGATTTCAGCTGACATAAAAAAAAAGCTAAATCCTTTTCGAGCCGACTGATCCATTAAGCCAGCACTTATCTCCGGTTTCTGAAGTGTTAAGCGGATGAGAGTCTTTGACTCCCCCTGGACAGGTCACTAATCTATCGCAGGTTAACCTCCAGCAGAACCGGTACTCACTTATCAGCTGAATCGACTGGAACAAAGTTGGATAAAGTGTCTTGTTTAAGGACGCAACACAGTGGGCTGGCCGGGGCTAGAACTCGCGACCTTAGGATTACGAGCTAAACACCGCTCGGCCACTGCGCCGCCGACATAGTCAACATAGTGTTTCAAACAATTCAAACCTTTTCAAGTCCAAACACCTTCCAGACATAAAACAAAACAAAGAAACCTTTAACTCAAACCACTAACGAAATAACAATTGACTCATTAAGAACGAAGACTGAAACCTTCCTATACAACTCTCAGTGTTTCAATTTGCTTAACCATTCTTAGCTTTAAACAACAAAAGACAGCGAGAGTTACGTGTCTGAGCTGAATATACTGTGATCATATTGTGGTTGTACTGGTAAATCTGTGCCATGTACCAAGTAATAAGCATTTTATTCAATTAGAATTAAAATAAATGAAGAGATAGGAACAGGCAACATCTTGTAGTTCCCAGAGAATTATAGTACTTAATTTGCGAGGGGTTTGTTTTTACTAGTTTTACTGAAACGTAAGAAAAATTATGCTAGTTATGTTTAACTGTGGTTTTGAACAGCTTGCAAAACATCTTATTTATTTAGCCAAATGTATTAGTAATCAGAATGAATTATTTTATCATTTAATGTTTATCTGAGAATATAGTGCCAGACAGAACCCTGCAATCTGATTCGCTACTGAGAAGGCAGGAATAACTTTTATTATATAACCTTACAAAATCCTGGAATTTGATGGATGGTGTGCTGGCAGGATTAGCTTTTATTATACAACTTGACTGAACCCTGCAATCTGATTGGCTGTTGAGAGGGCAGGATTAACTTTTCTTGTATGACCAGACAGAACCCTGCAATCTGATTCGCTACTGAGAAGGCAGGATTAACTTTTATTATATAACCTGACAAAATCCTGGAATTTGGTGGCTGGTGTGCTGGCAGGATTAGCTTTTATTATACAACTTGACAGAACCCTGCAATCTGATTGGCTGCTGAGAGGGTGGAAGTTTCTTGTGACGATTAACTTAACTGCTCTACTTTATTTTGCCTTTTTTCATAAAATTACAACTAGAATAGAAATAAAAATGTAGAAATTAACTTATAACCTCATTCGCTTGTTCTTTACTGAAAAATTTGTGACATTGTCTTGTCGAATGAACCTCGCTACCCTCGGTCTAATATTTCCCAGTGCAGAACTCGCTAAAGCTAGTGTTATAACCGTAAACATAGACCGCGCTATCTGTTAATTAACACTTGTTCTATTTTATATTGTTACAGACTATCTACTGAGGCGTGAGGTAGATCAGTTTATTGAGGCACTAACCGCCGAAAATTGAAATAGAATAAGTGTTTTAGCACATACCTGCAAAACAGCTAATCTATAAAAATTTCCTCTTAAAAAAGATTGATTCAGTGTAAGAAAATAACTATCAATTAAAGTACAAAACGTAAGAAGCTCACGCACGAACAGCTTAATTTATAACATCTTTCAGCTTACTGACTTTGAGATACTTTTAAGCCAAATTTTGTTGCCTTTTTCGTGTTTTGAGGATTTGCATTTCCTATAAGTTTTTGAAACGAACATGAAGCCAATTCTTCCACCCGCCATTTTGTTTCGGTGCTATTATCTACTATGTTGGAGGTAAACCTTGTCTCACATCAACTTTTGCTAAACCACTGAAAGCGTGCGTAGCCGCACTGGTCTATACTGATACATGTTGTTTACTTTGCTAAAGCTAATGTTACAAGCGTGACCGTATACTGGTCAAAACACAAGGATAGTCCTCGTGTTTTCTTAAGTAATTTTGAAAGAAGACTAGTGTCTGAACGGCTATGATCTCTCTAAAGTCAAACTGACGTGTGTATTAAGTAACAAAGTAAAGATAAATAAGTGAACGAAACACTAGAACACTCGGTTTATTAACATTTCACAATCATTTACACGGACAGAGTCTTCGCACTTCAGGGTTTTCTGACTGCTGGCAATTAAAGATATTTGCAATGTTCTTAAAACCAATGCATTGCCCCCTCCAGTTTCCAGTGGCCATGTAGGCTGGGTTGTCTTGAAACCTGTGGATATCGTTTCCTTTCCCTGTTATGCAAGATACTCCGAGTGATTTGAAGATGTCCAGAGCTGTGCGGGAGAGAAAAAGAAAAAGATAAACTAACCGTTCCACTAACCATCTTTTCTTTTAGGAAAACCAAATGCGTTTGCATCCTTCTCGTCACTTTTTTTCATTTAGAGGACCGACTTTGTAAGACTTGATAAGGTAATTTAGCCCTATCCACCAAGAGGATCCTCTTTCTATTTAAACTTTCCCTTAAAAAATGAGACTTCGTAAGGCAGCTCACCATTATCCACCAAGAGGATCCTATTTCCATTTAAAAATTTCCTTAGAAAATGAGAATTTGTTAAAATGGCTCCTAACTGCCAAGAGAATCCATTTTTCATTAAATTTTCCCTCAGAAAATAAAACTTTGTAAGGCAGTTCTGCCCTATCAACTAAAGGGATCATTTTTCTTTGTCACTTTTGCCCTAGATTACTGAGACTTTGAGAGGTAACTCACCCTTATTCAACAAGAGGATCCTTTTTCTCTTTAAACTGTCTTTTAGAGTACTGAGACTTTGTAAGATGGTTTTAAAAGCATTATCATTTTTGTTATTACAAATCTGCTTTTCTTTTTAATTTTACTGCGGACGGTTTTTGTGGCACAAGATATGATTGATGTTCATTGTATTTGGGTATCGCTTCCTTTCCTTAAATCCTTTCTTGAGCAAAGTGACCGTTAGACTGATTTCTGTGGTTGTAATTAAGCGATGGCCAGGACACTATTCTATCATAGCCAGTTAGCATTCTGTTGTTGCCTTTTTTTAAAGCACAATGAAAAAGTTGTCCAATATAAACTTAATAACTCGTTCTCTGAATAACTGCAACCCATACTATAGGCGCCGATCAACTCACCATTAAAGGGAAAGTTGTGTCCTGTCGCTGTGCAGACTTTACCATGGCTTGAACAAACATCATCACAGCTCTGAAGCTTTCCACCCATGTAGTACTGTATTGCTGTTAAAGCGGACGTTCATTAAAGATTTGTTACAAAAGAGTTCTATTTTATGATGAAAGCAAGCGTTGTAAAGATAGTAACAGAAAAGTTAACTAGGATATACAATGAATGCAACTAAAATGTTTCTGAATTTCAGCTCATTTAGAAGAAAAACTTACAAGGTTTTGAGTATTTTTTTCGTAGCTCGGAAACATCTCCAGGAGCAAGTTCCACGAATTCCAGTTTTTGATAAGCTGGCCACATGACAGTTCCCTTCACGCTTGAATGATTCAGCCCCAGAGCATGACCAAACTCGTGCACGGCAACCTGTATTGAATAAGAATGTAAGTGTAATGCTTGTTTGATTTGACTAGTGGTGTAAAAAATAGCAGTGTTGGACATGCGTTTGCATGATATAGAAACAGCCTGTACAATAGCACTGAGGCTTAGCGGGTCAGAAGAAACTAAGCCTGTTCTGGATAATATAGCAGGAGCCGGAGTGTTAGCAGCCATGAACAGCTATTTTGCCCTTGTTGGGCCAGCACAGTGTGGCTTAGCTAACAAACTGGTTTCAATTCCAACAAAAACAGTAAAAAAACATAAGCGTGATGCCAGATCTGTTTGGTCGTGTAAATAATTTAACAAGAAAAACAAAAAATGTATTACCTGTAACAAATCAAATCCAGACCAACTCAGTCCGTTGCTCCAATACTCACTGTCGTCGAAGTGTATTCGACCATCACGTGGTGGAAACGCATGCGCAATCTCGCCATCAAATCCGTCAAAGTCATAAGGACAGACGTGATCTAGATCTGCGTCATGGTGGATGAAGGTTCCAAAACTATGTTGCAACCAAACAAATTGTTAATGTTAAATCGGGATTTAGCTATATCACTATCCATCTATATATCTATCTATTCATCTAGACACCTATCCACCCATCCATTCGTCACTGTTATATGCGGCCTTGGCTCAGTCGACGAGAACTGTGACTGACGAGCATGAGGGGGCTCGATCCCTGGCCGTGTAAAGGGTTGCATATTTACCCAGCCCTCGCCCCACCGTCCATGGACAGGGATATTAAACCGTTGGTCTACCCTCCTGAATACTATCCAATAGACTTAAAAGAACCTAAACATTATTCGTTAAGAAAAGGGTTGCGACCTGGTGTTTGGTAGATTTGACAAAAAAATCTAATGGAGAGTCAATGAAACTCTTGTGGTAGTTTATGCTTTACGTATTGATGCCCAAGAAAGGACAACAGGATGCACAGCGTAGCCTATGGGTCTGAAGGACTATTAACAATTGTCTTAAAACTACAGTTAGAAAATTTCTAGTTACTAAAAGAAAATGTAATTTCTGCTATGTTAAAACTACATTAGAGTGCTCTACTATTCCCTCGTAGAAAGCCATATTACGGTGGTTTTTAAATGACAAGAGAGTACGAGATGGAAGCTTTCTGAATTCCTGTCAATACATAATAGCCCCTGCTGAGGAAGAACTTCCTCATCGTCAGGTCAAGATTCCTTGATTATCCCTCTTATACGTTTATAATGATGTTTATAGTACATCATAACCAGGGTACTGACTCTTCAGCTCGAATCGCAGAAGAGTGTACATAAGCGTCTTCTCCTCGGACTTCTCGCAATTCTCTATCCACGGACAGGACATTTCCACAGCCCACACCTTCTTAGCCTTATGGTTTACGAATAAAGCACCTACTCGATTAGCCGACGATGGTGAGCTCGGCATAATCTTGGACATCCCAAAACCATTGCCTCATTTGACTCGTAGACTGGCTGGGGAACTACAGATGAATACCAAAAAGGGACTGAATCAACTAGACCCAGCTCCCTGGCTATTTCGGAGAACTGGACTGTCAGGGTTGCATTGTGTCTCTCGAGTTACTTAGACTTGGCCAGAGCAGGACACACCGCTAACACATGTGCGAAAGTCTCAGGAGATTTCCCACACAGCCTGCACGTGACGTTGTTGTTCCCGTTTTATGGATTTTTCTATATACACATATATTGAATACATGCATTTGTCCATCCATCAATCCATCAATCGATTGATTCATCTATTCATTCATCTATCCGATCACCAATCCATCCATTCCTTCATCCATCCATCCATCCAGTTATCTATTCATCCGTCTATCCATCCGTTCTTAGTCTTCAATATAAGCTTAATACTGAACAATTCCTTAGCTTGTGTAAAGAAAAATCGAAATCTTGGATATTTGCTTTGTAACACATGGCACCAAATCATGTTTTGTATAATGTTAGTATTGCATATTTCTTATGTTTTGTATCACACGGCTTTTAGACAGAACGTTTTTTTGTGTATACTGATTGTATATGTAAGTTACCGTTACTATTCGTCTGTTGATAGGTATGTCTATCTGTAAGTGACTGTTTGTCTGTCTGCCTGTCTACAGTACCTACCAATCTAATTTCCTAACTACCTACCTACCTACCTTTTGTAGCTAGCTACTTACCTACCTACCTACTCACCTACCTACCTATCTACCTACCTACCTACATAC
>JAOBRD020756095.1:0-14002 GCA_027575215.2 Hydrozoanthus sils
GTTAACTTTATTAATCTGTAACTTGCAGTACTCCTGAATACACATGGATCTGCTGTACCAGATAGAGCAATTCATAAAAAGACACAGACACAAAAATCACAATAAAACTTTAAAAATCTCAAGTCTCTAACAGGAAATTAAACCTGGCTCAAAAATCAGAATTTTCACATCCTATCTTGAAACTAAATGGTAGGGGCATGTGCCCAGTATAATTGTGTCTCTCTGTACAAATATATGATTATGTTATCTGACTTGCTGGCTGGCTGGCTGGCTGGTTAGCACACAGAAGTTCACTTCCATGCAGAGAAAAAAAAAACAAAAGCTAATGAATCAATCAAGGAGTTAAGCGTCTATGTATACTACATTTGGCCAATTTCTGCTTGCAAGTCACTTATATTACATTTTCGGCCATGGATTTAACACATGTCACTTCAGAATTTCCTGAACTTTCATACTGTATTTAGCACACACACAACACTTACTCCATTTGGGCTTCAGAAGATTATCTATTTTAATTTGTTAAGAGAAAATGTAAGCCAAAAATGGAAGATATAGAAAAAGAAAACACTAAGTCTTTTTTGTCAACTGATCAGCATGACTGAAACTGTAGAACTTCCAGGCTGAGCCATGAATGTGTAGATTATAATTATAATCATTATAGCATTTTAATGCCATAACAGTTTGACTCATAAATTAAAGCTAAAACCCTTATAGACTTTGGAATTCATAGCTCCAAAATATGCAGTCACCAATAATGGAACCTACTTGTAAAAGCTTTCAAATAATTCACATTACTCAAAAAGTCTTAAACAGCTGTAATCTAGTTGTCATACTAAAGTTGTTAAGGTATCTGAAACACTAAAAAGGTTGCAGACACAAGTTTTCTAAGGATTCTGGCACATGAAAACAGATAACCACAAAATATTGATCACAAAAAAATCATGTGTAAAAATTAAATTAACTTATAAATGAAACTTTAATTTAACAAAAATCAGTCAAGGCTTAAACAAAACTTTTTTAATTAACTTTTAGCTCTGACAACTATAAACTTATTTAATTTGTTTTATGGAGCTATTAAGGGAGTGGGGGAAAGACTCAAGAACAGCCACTTAAACAACCTGTTAACCAACGACTTTAGGTTATTGGGTAGTCAAGACTCAAAAACTTATCTTAGTTACTGTTTAAATTAAAACTGTTACCTTTGACTAAGAACAACTTCTGAACAACTTCTGACTCAGTTTGCAAGCAGACAACCATTTCATTTCAACATCAGGTACAATCAAAATAAAAACATTATCACTATCTACATGAAACAACTCCCTTCTTGGATAAAATTTTGATAATAAATAATCTTTCACTCTCACGTTTAACAACTGATTTTCCAGTAATGCACAGTTCAGTACAAAATAATAAATTGTGAAGAACATAGGCTTAATTACAAGTTAAGTATCCCTGTACCCAAAATGTTCCCGTGTACGGAGAACAAATCAATCATTCCTGGTTATTTCACCCCCAATCTTCTAAAGTCATTTCAAACCAAACTGCCTTTGGTTAATTCACCCCACAAAATTTAAGAACCTCAAAAAGAATCATCTATAAAAATAAGTTCACGACATGTACAGTTGTCACCAAAAAATTTAAGTACAAGTTTTGAATCTATATAGATGTTCCCAGGTGCCGCAATGACTTATGTAATCTGCGACTCAAAATATCCAATGAACCAAAATACAAACTTTTAAAAACACTGAAGTAGCCTACATACAAGTCAAAAATCTTGATTACATATTGGCACATGATATTTGTATCTTGTGCATGCCTTCACCATCAAAAATAAAAACTACAAAAGAAGAGCTCTACTACTGTGTCACCTTTTTGTATCAAATTTTTGGGGTTCATAAGTTTATTGTCAGTGGAAACATTTTGTGTATGGCTTTGTAATGTCGCCTGGGTAGTTTCTTTTCTGGATAATTAATTAATTAATTTTATAATAATACATTTCAAAAATAACTGACAACCTTATAACACTTTTGGAAATGTATGTATACATGTATATATTGTACGTTTATCTGTAGGGCACAATGACTGAGGCTCAGGTTGTACTGAACAGAAACATAAAAAATTAATGAAATATTCAAGGAAAATTGCTTGATGATGCAAACTTGGTGACCGTGGGGTGAAATTACTTGTATGCAGACTTTGATGAATATTCAAAAACTAGTGAAACTGCTTATATGCAAGAAGAGGAACAATAGCATGTATATCCAACTTACCTTCTGGTTCATATTCCATATCAATGCCTTTGGTTGCTGGGCCTGAAACAGTCAATCCAGGAATTACCTGAGGTTCTGGTCTAGCCCCTAGAAAACAAATGCATTCATTGCATAATAAGAGTATTTCAAAACTTTTATTGATGAGCACATGAGCCAAGCAGCGCAACACAGGTAGACTGGGATACATAAACGGGTTACAAGGACAGACCTGTGGGGTGTAAAGTGGTCACTTAAAATATATTTGAGCTTAAATTCTAGAGCAGGCCAACACAGCACATAATTTGATAATCTAAATTTAATTTCGAGAACTGGTGGAAAAAACAGTGACAGTACAACGACCAAAGTATTTGCCAACCCATCAATTTTAAATGCCACAAACTCTTCCCCTTTCCATGACCAAACATATATCAGTTTGAGTATCTCCCTCTTTCCTGCACAAAATATTTATAACATTAAACAATTCAAAATGAACTATATTAGCCTTTGAACGGAGTACACTAGGGAGTTCAGTAGAAATTTAGAGATGCAACATTATTTTCTCACAGGACCCTTCAAACTATAATTTATTTTCATGTACTTATAATTATCAAAAGGAAGTTGGTGGTAACTGTACCATCATTCTCAGCCTGCACCCCCAGGTTTACAACTTGGTGTAGTCGAGCAGATGGTGGACATGGGCTTGCTGTGTTCACTATCTTGGAGAGATTTGCTGCAACTGCTTCTAGACCATCATAGCGTAATTGACTGGAAAGAAAAATTAATTTTTCAGATGACTGCCTTTACACAAGATTAAGTATATGTAGGCTATTATAAATTGGTATTGTACAAATTAAAAAAAATGAATTTGGGCCATTCCACAGTAATCTGTAGTGTCACGGAGGGGAAAATCAGAGACACTTGTCTCAATTATTTTTTCATGTTGTGATATTTGATGTTAGTGTTATTGTGAGGTCCTAAGGCTAAGCCAAAGTCATTTGAGGCACCATGTGACTTTTCTCTATTTTCGGTTTTTGATGCTATAGAACAATTAGTGGGTGCCGTCGCGGAGGGCAACAGAGAATTCAAATTTTTAGTACAAAAAACTCAGTCATAAATTTCTCTGAAAGTAAAGGATGTATTCCTTATACAAGCAACTATTTTTGAAGTTACTTAAGGTAGTCAAATGAAATGGAAAAGAGAACAGAAGTGGCTTTAGGGTTTGTGGGTGATGCAACCTTTTCATAAACACTGTGCTGTCATGGAAGCGAAGTTGCGGAGGGGAAAAAATTGCCCACTTCAATAAACTTGTAACAAAGTGACCACTTATCAAATAATATTAATAACATTGTTAACAATTTCAATCTTAATTACGTTTTTCCTTTAAACTAAGTGTATAAGCAACATTCCACAACAATTGTGGTCATTGGGGTTGGTAATTGTTTGTACCTAATCCCAACCCCCTCTCCAGCCCCAAGAAAAAGTAATTGTAAAAATCTGAAAGCATCTGGCATGCATACTGTTAGGTCCTACTGAGGTTATTAACTAACATAATGATTAAAACTAGTTTCCAATTTTAAAAAGTTGTTACTATGGTAACAGACTTTGTAAAATACAGTATGGTGGCCATCTAGAATTTCCAAGCTAGTTAGAGTATTTCATTATTCCATATGAAGCAGCACAAGTTATAAACTAAGCGACGTATTTCCATCTTCTAAACTGACCACATGAAAGCAAACCCTGATTTGCACAATTACTTTGTCTAGTGGTCGGTGTTGCCTAATTAGGATTAGAAGGCGATTGTCCAGTTTCCAGTATAAAAAAATTGTGCATTTTTAATCAATCCATCCAATCTTATAGACCTACATTGGCAACACTGTACAAAACTGTCATGGAAAAAACTACAAAATCCAAAATAAAAGCCATGTGTATACCTGAACCAAACATAACAAATAACAAAGAGTCTTGTATAATTTATAAACTAGGCAAACACAGCTGTGAAATCATAAAGAGCATATCGAAAGCTTTCAATATTAAACACTGTTTTTCAAAAAAACCTTTACTAAAACAACTTAACACATTTTGCTCTTCTTCTTTGGTGTCTTAATGAGCCTTCCTACAAAGAGCAAATTCTATCTTATAACTGCTGAGTTCAGTGATTGTAAAGAGCCAGTGTTATTCACTATACAAAAAATGAGCAGCACTATATATAGCTAGTGACTATGTCTTTATAGCATTTGGAAATGAAGCTCAGGGGCAGAAATATGCTCACCTCTGCATGATTTTGCAAAGTTAACTTTTAGAAAACATGAAAATCAGCAATTTGTTGCAGGTTTGTGAATAATTGGAAATAAAAAACAATAATCTCATTATCTGAATAATTTAAACCCACTGAAAGAATGATTTGAATGGTCATATTATAATAGGTTCAAAAATTATTACAAATTCACAGCTAAGCTAAAGTTACTAATTCCAAGAAGCTGAATGGGCCTGTATATGCAATAAAAGTATCAATGTCAAAATCTCTGACATCCCCCTTCTTAAAACCCCATATTAAGGTTATTACAGTTACAACTATCAAATTATCAATCATAATCAACTATGAAAATAAAAATTATTAGCCAAATTTAATTCTTGTGCAGCATTTGTTAGATTGTGCACTATGATTAAACATAGACAAAGTCAAAAGTATTGGGTGTCGTGGAGGGGAATACTGATTTTCCCCTCTGCAACGCTTTAGTGTCATTGCGTCTCACCCACAACAACAAGAGATCTGGGCAAAGTCACACCAAACTAGGTTAGACCCTGCCTAAAATCAGAGATTCCGAGAAGGGGATGGCTTTATGATCAAAATGATCAAAACTAAAAGGCCTCAAATTGTCGCGGAGCGGAAAACAGGGTGAAAGACAAATCATTCCATTGCTTCACAAAGCAGTACCAGGGTCCAACTTCTGTTGGAAACTCCTTCATTATAGTAGTATCTGTCCCTGTGTTTTTCAGCACTTCCTGTGTTTCATACTTTTTATACTTGAAAAATTTCATTTTCCCCTCCGCAACACCTAAAACATGAAATTTTGCAAATATATGATAACTTATGCACATAAATTTACTTAATTAGAGTTAATCATATATACACAAAACAGAGGACTACCTCAAACTCTTTCAAATTTTGTTATTAAAGAACATTTTTTCAATATTTTGATTTGAAATGGACATGAAGTGATTACTTTCACTGGCCATTTTTTTTGGGTCTCATTATCTACTATTTCCAAAGTCAATATTGTCTCACATGTACTGTAGAATGGAAAATGTCAAAAATTAATAATCATATATACAGTCCTGAATTAAGCTGTATGGAGTGGACTTTTTTCTCAAAAATAGTGATCATTTATGTATGAATATTAGGGACTCCAGAGTAGCTCACTTTTTTTGTATCATTTTTTTTATAAAGTAGCTGATTTTGGCATCAATTTTGAAAATACATGTGTCATCCACCTACTGTAGCTTTATTAGCAGGGCAATAAACTTTCAGTTGTCTGGTCATCTGAAACGAGTTAGTTCAGCTTGTGGACGAGTAGCTTAGCAGAAGCACTTGTCCATACAGACAAGCAAAATTCATTGCAGTAAAATTATAAAACTCTGCCATTCATTCCAGTGTGCATTATTCTTGATCTTCACTTCTGTAAAATATTTTCACATTTCACATCTCTCATGTATGTGCTTGTTGAGACAATTTGTCACAGTTCATGCACACACACGAAATAAATGTGACATGTGCATGATTTGAACAATAAGTCTTGATCACCCTCTTTTTTTTGTTTTCTGCACACGTTTGTTTTTTATTAAAAATCATGATGTGTCCACCTGAGGACACTGAGTTCAAAATTCAGAACACAGGACAACTTTGGAAAACATTGCAGTGACTTTGTAATCAACTCGATTTCTCCAAGCAGAACACAAGCTTTTGCTAAATGCAGCAGCAAGTTCTAATTAATCAGTTTGAATTTAGCTGATAATATGCACAGTATAGCTTTCAACTCTTTCATTAAGTTCAAGAATTTGAAATCAAGATGTTTTTCTTTTGAAAGTACTCGAGTTTCACAAACCTTACAAGGTTTTCACACTCAACGATCCCAAGAATGATTTCAAACTTGTTTCCTTGCTAAGAATAAGACAGCTAGAAGTGAAACATAGAATTACGAAACAACACTTCGTGGTCACACAGTGTGCTAACATGCACTTCTTTGTCTGCGAATTATGTCGTGCTTCGCTTGGCAAATGCTGAACCGAATGACGATTTAAACCAACTCACATTTCCTATAAACTGAATACTCATACACTGAATTCACAACTTTTTCTAATTCCGTCATCATAAATGGGCTTTTATTGAACTTTGAAACAACATGCTGTTGTGATTTGTGTTCAGAAACTTTTGAATTAGTTCTGTTACTAAAAATGTATGATTTTCTTCAACAAGAGGGCATATTTGTAATTTCTAATGTTCGTGTCTACACTCTATACAAAATACTAAGAAGTAACATATTTCTTAAGCAATATATGGGACAAGTGAGATCTTCAAAAAATGGAACTCAAATCTCACTTGTTCCATGGAAAAGTAAGAAAAAGGAAAAGTTGATTACCCTGATTAGGCTGCTTAGCTGATCTAGGTTGCTGTAGTTTTTGTTTGTAACTACAGTTAAACCTTTGTTTAAAGAAGTTCCAGGGGATCGGCAAAATTGTTCATTATATTGAGATATCCAATTTATCAAGGTGTTTGTCATACATTTTCTTGAAATTGGGATAAAAAATAGTTCATTATAAAGAGGTTTCATTGTATTACATGCTGCCATTAATGTAATAAAGAAAATAACAAAGAAATAAAGAAAGAATGAAACTATCTTTTGCTGAGGTCGTTTTGTTTTCTTCTACTATAGTTGTTTCTTGACATCCTTTATACTGTAAAACTGTCTACACTTACAAAAACTTTTCATTCATTTTGCCATAAATTGAAACACACAGCAACAGGATTTTAAACCAATATTTCATTCTGAAAACCATTTATAAGCAATACATACACGAGACTTTCACATACAGTAAGTTAAACACTAAAAGCAAGTAATGTTCCATTCATTGAATTTGATGAGCTTTATGTAACAAACCAAAAATTCTTTCGTTTTCTTAGTTAGTTAACTCTTATTAGTCTTATTAGACCTAATAAGTGACGCTCGCCAACTAAGTAAAAAATTAGTCTAATTTTTCAATGAAGATATTATTAAATACAAAACTTGAGAAATAACATCTAAACTTTCCTTTACTTCGATTTTACTATACAACTAAACCAAAAAACATTCATTTATTCGATATAGTAACAGCCGGGAAAGTTAATGATAGTATATATATGCTTAGTTAGATCACTGAAGAACAAGAATTATCCAAAGCCAAAGGACTCATGAGATGTGTAACTCACAACAACTGAAAGCGTCAAACTTTACTTTTCTCACCAAAAAAGTTCTTCTTTTCCATATCTACCCAAAATCAAATTCGACTGATTAAAGCAGAAGAATAATCGCCGAAAACCCGTCACTGCTTTAGCGGTAATTTTGTTGGCAAAACTAATTGCGAGACGAAAAGTTTGTAAATCAAACGACAGAAAAAAATGACTTTCTTTACTCACTGCAACGTCTCTAGCATTAGTATAGCGCCACGAAAATAAAGATTTTGATTGGCGACGAAGAAAAAGCAAAACCTTCAAAAACCTCATACCACAAGAAAAGGATCTTTTTAAACGAAGTTCGGGAAAGAAATACAAATTAGATTACATTCTTAACGAGGCACGGCGTGGTGGCGGCCATGTTTGGTTTGTCAAAAAAACATATTCTTAGTTCCAACGCTTCAATAGATCTTACAGTGTTTCAGCAAAAACACCAAATACCGAGCAAACAATTAAATGCGCCTTACCTTATTATAAGCTTGTAAAGATTTTCTCTCTGTTGAATGGGGTCGCCCATCTTTGCCAAACATGCACATGCACGTTGAAAATATGGAGTATTAAAGAAATACAGACTACAGCCTCTTCAGCTGGAGACTGGCACTAGGCAGGAATGAGTACCAGGCCTCCTCCATCTTCAGGAATATGCCAGTAGCGCGCGTTGGATAGTTCCGTCGCATAGCGCCGAGTTGGCTATAAATCATATCCAACAATATTTGTTTTATCAAATATCTTGAGTTTTCCAAACTCATCATACTTGAAAATGACAGCTAAAAATTATTCAGAACTTTATTTCAGCTCTGCAACATTCCATGTTTGTAACTGTTCGGAAACTGCTGTTTGATCATAACTACCATTAGGGTTCAATACAGGCCTTCTGTGTTCGTTAAACGAAACGCCACCTAAAAGACCGTTTTAACGAACACAGACGGTCTATATTAAACCCTAATGGCAGTTATGCTTAAACAGCAGTTTCCGAACACTTACCAATAATCACTCCCACAAAGATATGCTTCTAATTTCTGTTCAAATACTTAAATGTAAACGTGATTCTGTAAGGAAAGCTCGTGAAGCACACCTTATTCAAAAAGGAAAAACAGTTGAACCATTCGGTATCAACAAACGTGACGTACTAATTACTTTTAGTTATTTCTATTTTATCTTATCTCTATTTGCTTAATTTACATAACTATCTCCCATTGTTTGTAACTTCTGTCCGTTACTTTTCGAAAAACATATAAATAACTGTAACATGAATCGTCCTATTAAACCTGATGAAGACTGGTAATGGCCAGTCGAAATATCGAACATGCGTCTCCGCAACTCTTCACGTTGTAAGATAAGTCATTGCAAGTCTTTTGACAACATTTTTATTTTTCATATTTTATTCGACTGATTGTGATCTTATGATCCAACGTTGGCAAGTACATTGATCGTACACGGTTTTGCACTGGTGTTAAACCTACTTTTTTGAATTCCGTGTATGGTTACAATACATTCCCTGATCAGTCACTGCAAGTCTTTTTGACAAAAAATTAAATTCCATGTATGGTCGATTCAGTATGTGAGTTGTTAACAGAGATTTTAAGTGAACCAATCAGAACGCTAGAAACACAAAATTCGAGATTGAAAACTTTTAAACAAATTTATATAATTTATTAAGGTTCAACCTTGAATATTAATTGCGTCAGTCTAGCGTTGTGATTGGCTCTCTTGATATAGGCCGCTATCAGCCCATGTGGCAGGCGTAGCCTGCTTGTTGGCCTGCAGGCCCGGGCCTTCAAATTATTTTGACAGGGAAAAGAATAGTGTAGAAAAATTATTTGAATTGTATTCAGTAAAAAGAAGAAAGAGAACAAAGTTTCAAAAGCACCTGTTAAAATTGTTGTTTTGCAATGAATGCTGTGTGGTCAATACTCGCCCAAAACCCCTGATTTAATATAACAAAAGAGTGGAGAGGAGACTTAGCTAATAAATAACGTCCAAGTTCCAGGCCTTGCCTACGTCATCAGTACGTTTCCGGGTTCAACGCTAAAAACATTTTTTTCTCCAGGGAAGACAGTTTCTAGCATTGGCACGGGAGGAACATCTTCGTTAGGTGTTATGATTTTAGTGCATTTCTGGCGAATTTAGAAACGCAATTTTTAAAAGTTTCCCAGGAGAGCATGCCCCCGGACCCTCCCCCCTAGAAATATTCGTGCTTTCGGCGCAAGCTCGGCTGTATGGGCTTGCAGAGTTTTCAGATGCTGTCTACGCCACTGTGTGCCGAATTGACCTTAAATGTAAACTGACTTTGTAGTGTTGCAAAGCTGAAATAAGATTCTGAATGAATTTAGCTGTCATTTTCAAACATCGATAGCTTTGGAAACTCAAGAAAATTAATAAAACAGTTATTCCGTTTTCACTTGTAGCATTTGAGATGTTTTATCTCGTATCCAACGTTCACTCTTAGAATAATTGTTAAAAAGGGCCCAGTTGTTGAAAGGCCGATTAGCACTATCCCACGGTCAAACTCTTAACCTACATTCTTGTTTCAAATTTACAGAGACTGATTTGAGCTGTAATTCTAGAATCGATTTTTTTCGTGTAAAATCTAAACATTAAAGAACCATAAACCTTTCTTTAGAGAAGAAATGAGTGACTGCTTGGATTTTGGATTAATCCTGCTTTAAAGTTAACCAACATTTAACAACCCAGCCAGCCAAGTTGGATAAATAATGTTGTTTCATCTCAAAAACCCAAAAATGTCAGTTTTTGCCAGCTTTCTCCTTCAGCAACGAGTGTGCGCATCTTGTCACTCAAATGCTTTTTTCATTCTAATTTTTGTTGCAAATTTAGTATGAAATTTATTTTTTCCACTTCAACAAACACAGATATGCCAAATTCTATTTTTTCCGCAGTTGCTCGTTTTTGCTTATTGCTGTAACATTTTTAGTTTTTGATATTTGTTGTAAAGCGTTGCGGTTCTTATACCGATCGCGACCTCATCCCTCCCAAGTTTTTTCTCTGTGACTCTCTACAATTGCGTTTATTTAATCATTTATTAGAAATTTCATTTTTTCATGACTACTTTTTTGTGACTAGCATAAACTAATAAAGCTATTTGCGAATAAACACAAAGTGTGGCACTTAGATAGACACGAAACTGTGAGGATTAATGGGTTTTGTTTAGATTTTCAGCTCAAAAACGGGTTCATTAACATCTATTATTTTTTTGATGAACCCTTGTTCGAAAGTAAATTTAAAATCCATTATCAAGCACAAGTTATCCATCAAGCCGGCACTATCTCCGGTTTCAATATATAGTCGCGGTTAAGCGTATGAGAAACTTCGACAGTCCCTGGACAGGACACTTATCTATCGCAGGTTAGCCCCCAGCAGAACTGGTACTCATTTATACAGCTGAGTTGACTGGAACAAGTCAGGTAAAGTGTCGTGCTCAAGGACACAACACGGTACCTAGTGGTCTGAATGGGGCTCGAATTTGCGATTCTATGATTACGAATCGTGGAAGTGAAGTGTCTACCATTTTTCTAACTATTGCAGACGTTTTAATGTATGTGCGAGTCCTTTTCTACCCCACGCCTCTCCCGCGGCAACCACTGTGATCTTTACTCAACCATGGGTTTGTTCTCGTTCGGTTCGGCAGTGATATCATTGACTTCTAGTTCTAGAGATTCCTTGTAAGTTTCTTGCAAATCTGGCTTGTAGAACTTCCAGGACAACAGATAAAATAGAAAGCTGCAACCTGAGGCGACAAAGCAAAAAAATTGTTTCTTATTTTTGTGTACTTTCTAAAAGATCTCAAATTTGTACCTGTTTAATAGGGAACCGGATACCGACTGGAGATTGAGGAACTGCCCACAACAAAAAGGGAGGCGATTTTTAAAAATAATTCTTAGCGGGTGAAATTACCTTAAGTTGATCATAATTAAAAACCCACAAAGAAAATCTGTCACTTTCAAAATTTGGCATCTTATGCGTCGTTAGTACAAAGAAGAGTCTCGCCAATTCTGGCCTTCCCTGAGTCTCGAAGCTTTAGGGCAGCATCTAAACAGAATTCATCGTTTAGAACATTTCTCGGTTTCTCAGTACAAGTAATTGAAGAGGGACGTCTTGTGAGTCTAACACGAAGGGTTCCTCGATTGTACGACTTAAGTAAAGCAGCCAATCAGTCATACACCAGAGTGAGGCAACGGTGTAGTGTCTACGTAAGTACAGGTCGGGAGTTGTGGCTCCGCGATGACAGCTGCAAACTTACTAAACCTCGTTTAAAAGGACTTAGAATCTTTAAATTTCAATCAGTCTTCCTGGAATGATGAACACTCCAACGATACTCGAATGAGGCGTTTTCGTTATCAAATAGAGAGTTAGTTTGTTCGCTAATCTGATAACAAATGAGAATGGTAGTTAGTTAGTTAATTCTTCTAAAAGCTGTTAAATTTGCTTTTGCAGTTTGCTTGGCTACCTTTTTTTTGTATGTTTGAAAATTATAACATCGCTCTTCCTTGAATATACATGTACAACTTTGATTCTAGTTTTGTATAGAGTCAACTTACAGTTGAATAGTTAGGTCGTCGAGTTGATTTCAAATGTACATGTTATTATGGCCATGGGGATGGACAAACTAAATAAAATACAGTAATTATCCGTGTCAAGTTTAACAATTTAGCTCTAAATACGTCAACTATGACGTAAATATGCCCCAAGGCTAGAGCCCGTGATTTTCATGCAATCCATTTGAAGAATTTTAATTTTTATCGTCAGTAGTCTAATTGCTATGTTTGATTAATCACTGTATTCCAAGTTTATACATTTTCAATTACTACATTCCTAGGCACTCGCTCCAAAATACCCCAAGGGAGTTTAAAAAAAATGTCTCCCCTCTCCCCTTCCCTTTTATGGTTGTGTCTAGTATTTGAATCTTGACAAAATAGTTAACATTTGTAAATTGTCCCAAGTTTTTTTATCAAACCAAAGGAACTAAAACAAGGTTCTCACTCATTATTAGGGATACTTACCAGAAACACAGAGTTGTAAAACTCCCAACCATACTGACAGATCACCACCAGCATAATACATGCAGCTACCGCTCTTGCCGCAACTCTCCCCCCAAAGGAGGCAAAAATAGTCAAAAAGAGACCCGAGGAGGAGAGGGCCGGGCAAGAAGCCAATAGACCTTAAGAAGATGAACTGGAACCCGAGAGCGTAGGACCTTCGGTTTTCCGCCACACATCTGCAAAAGAAAAATCATTGAACACTTTAACTCCCAGTTAATTATCAACATCTAAATTCTCTTTACAGAACAAAAACAAAACAAGGCATTAATTCGAAGCGCGAATTGATCAGACGAGAGTAAAATGAATACCTTATTGTAGGGATACAACGAAGAAATTTACGCGTTATGAAGTTCACGTGAACTTTCGAAAAGTTATGTTTATTTGCATTTAACTAACGCGAGTCTCCGTGTGGTACGTTGGCGTTTGCATTAAAAATACCTATCGAGGCGACTGTGAAATGGGATGAAAAAAATGCGAAGGGTATTTTGCGCAAGAAAAGTGAAGAGATAAGTTGCCCCCTCGAGGAAGATGATCGGTAGACTGACGAACCGATATCAGTCTAAGGCCTTTTTGAAGTCAATATTAAACGAAGATTTATGCGTTAACGGAATCCGACAAAAACAAAGTTGATCTGTAACTGATAGTCTCAAAATTAACCAATACAACTTTGGCTCAAAGGGTTAACCACTCTCGATGGAAGAATTTACCAATACAACTGGGACTCAAAGGGATAACCACTCTAGATGGGACAATTTGCCAATATCACTGGAACTGAAAGGATTAACCACTCTAGATGGAAGAATTCACCAATATAACTTGGACTGAAAGGGTTAACCACTTTAGATGGGAGAATTTACCAATACAACTTGGACTGAAAGGATTAACCACTATAAATAGGAGAATTCACCAATACAACTTGGACTGAAGGAGTTAACCACTTTAGATGGGAGAATTTGCCAATACAACTTGGACTGAAAGGATTAACCACTATAAATAGGAGAATTCGCCAATACAACTTGGACTGAAAGGATTAACCACTATAAATAGGAGAATTCACCAATACAACTTTGGCTCAAAGGGTTAACCACTCTAGATGGAAGAATTTACCAATACAACTGGGACTCAAAGGGATAACCACTCTAGATGGGACAATTTGCCAATATCACTGGAACTGAAAGGATTAACCACTCTAGATGGAAGAATTCACC
>JAOBRD020756196.1:2840-14001 GCA_027575215.2 Hydrozoanthus sils
CTGGTCCCTGTCTTCAAGCTTATGGAAAGACGCCAACCTGGTCCCTGTCTTCAAAGCTTATGGAAAGACGCCAACCTGGTCCCTGTCTTCAAGCTTATGGAAAGACGCCAACCTGGTCCCTGTCTTCAAAGCTTATGGAAAGACGCCAACCTAGTCCCTGTCTTCAAAGCTTATGGAAAGACTCCAATCTGGTCCCTGTCTTCAAAGCTGACGATAAAGAGATTGTTACAAACTACAGGGGGATTGCTCTTTTAAGTGTTACTTCAAAAGTTTTGGAAAAACGTATTTTCCAGAAGGTCTTTCTCCATTTCGAACCCAACTTGTTTTGCACCCAGGATGGATCCATCAGTGGTCGCTCTTTTGTTACAAGCCTTATTAAGCCCACGCACTCTGGACGACCGCAAACAGCTTGATGCCATGTATTTGGACTTTAGCAAGGCATTCGATTCTGTTTCATTCAACTGTCTGTTGAGAGAGCTGCATTCTATTGGTATTAATGGAAGGCTGCTCCACCATTGCCATTGAACCGTTATCAGCGGCGAAGTTTCAGTTTGGCAACTTGTTCTGTCAGGTGTGCCACAAGGGTCTATTTTGGGGCCTCTACTATTCATCATATACGTCAATAGTGCACCCACAGTAATCGACAAGAAAACCGCTGTCCAGATCTTTGTTGATGACATTAAATGCTACAGGGTCATTAAGAACATCTTTGACCATAAGAAGCTGCAGTGCGATCTACTCGCCCTAGATCGTTGGGCAACTAGTCATTATATAAAGTTTAACGCCAGGAAATGCAAACTCCTCTCTGTTACGAAACTTAAAAATAACCTGTCAACATCATGTCCAATTAGTGGCGCAAAGATTGACCCAGTTCCTATGGAGAAAGACTTGGGTGTCCATCTGTCATCCAATCTCTCCTGGAATACACATGTGAACAACATTGTGAACAAAGTCAACAGAATGTTAGGGCTTGTATGCCGAACTTGTTCAAACGATTGTGACCAGTTAACGATGCTTATCCTGTATAAGCTGTTGTCCGTCCTCAACTCGAATAATATGTTTGTGCTGGTCTCCGCACACTAAAAGTCAAAGTAAAACTAATGAACGTTTACAAACAAGGGCAACCAGATTTATACTATGAAAAGACCTTGACTGCCGTCATCGACTTCTTGAACTGGGTTTATTGCTCCTCTCTTACAGAAGAGAGGTCGCTGACTTGTGCTTTTCCTTCAAATACACAAATAGTCTTTGTGACCTCAACGTCCCAATCCTACGCTATTTTTAAGGCTTGGTCCTACTCAATGCGAAATACCGAGGTAGTCTTTGTAAAGGGGAAATTTAGAACTGACGTTTTTAAGTTTTCATTTTTTAATAGAATTGTAGATTTATGGAACAATCTTCCTGCCATCATTAGAACCCTTAACAATTTATGCTCTTTTAAGGAAAAAAGTCAGCAACTTCTATTTTTATAAATTTAAGTTACTTCAAAATACGTTTTTATAAATCAGATAATTGTTAGGTAGCCAGTCTATGGTTTTTAATCTTGTAGTTTTATAGCTAGTTAACTTTGTTAGCAGAGTGTCAGTTAATTAGTTTGCTTGTTTGTTGGCAGTCAGACAATACCTTAGTTTGTTAGTAGGTTAGAGAGCTCTTTAATAAGTTAGTCAGTTGTTGGGTAGTTAGTTGTTATGTATTAGTCTGTAATTTTTGATTTGTGTTTTTTTAACGATGGTTTATATATAATTATTTTGCTTTTATTATTGTATTTCCATTTTTATCAGGGGAGTTATTTCTACAAGGAACGTTTTTTCTCTGTATAAACCTACCTATTATACGTTATCTTGTTTATAATTGTATAATTAAAATAAATAAAGTAAAGTAAGGTAACCCCTTTATGTCAAGGTGGTGGGCTTATCAATTCTTTCGCATGTTCTAGCAATTTTTGTACACAAACTGTTTTTTTCTGAACCGGTTATACCAGCTACGAAATCTATAAATGGGTGATGTAGCTGAAACTCTTCACATTCCTCATGTCTGTTAAATGCTGGTTGAAGGTTTAGTAACTTATTGTTTTTTCATAAACTTCAGTGTTTGGTTGTGTTACAAAAGACCCATATCCTGCTAAGTGCTATCTTCAACCCGAGTCTCAACCAGCATCAACATCTAAGGCGGATACAGCTTAAATTTAATTTTGTACTAAATCGAGTTAACATTTGTAAGCAATCTTGAGCTTAGCAGTGATTGGTATAATCGTAAGCGTAAAATCAAGTACAGACGAAAACCTCTTTTGTACTAAAACGAGTTATTTTAGCGTTTGTGAACAAATAACTCGCATATTACAATGTACTTAGTTAGTCAACCATCATTAAACACTCATTAATTACTCATTATATGGCCAAAACATAATGTAAATGTTTTTACAAAAAAATGACGGATTAGCAGTCTACTGTATTGTTTATATTGTAATTACTGATGTTGCTGCACAAAGTATGTTTCCTAACTTTGTGTATCTAATTTATCGAAACCATACAACCGTTAATGACGTCATTCGAGGATCGCACTGGTACCGCAAAAATACGGGGAACTTCATGCATTATATTCTACTACTGATGATAATGCTGATAGTAAGAATTGTTATGATGATACTGATGGAGTGATGGTAAACAAATGATGATGTTAAATTTAACAACTCTCTTGACCCAGGCTTTGGTTTTGAATTAAACATTAATCTGCAATCTTTACAGAGTACCAGACATTACCATTGCAACTGATTTGATCTGTGGTTTTCCCACTGAAGACCTAGAGGATTTTCAAGAAACTCTCGATCTTGTTGAGAAATATAAGTTTCCCAGTTTGTTCATTAATCAGTATTTTCCACGACCTGGAACTCCAGCTGCTAGATTACCCAAAATTCCTGGACCAGAGGTAATGATTATTATCAATTAATCCTTTTAGCTTGTGTTATAGAAGGAAATACCCTAATAGCTTCATTTAGCCAACCCTTGCTGTAAGGTCCCCCATCCTTGGAGCACAAAGTCTGAAAAAGTTACCCCTGTCTGTTTCTCCCCCCCCCCCTCTAAAGATTTGGAGTGTGTAAATATAACAGATTAATGGTGTGTTTTATTTGTCTGCCTGGCTTTCTGCATTTTCTTTTCTCATCTGACAATTCAATCTACCAGGTTGGTCTCCAAGCTCAAAATTAACACCAACCTGATCACCCGAATGCCAATCCAACTCATTTGGGTCAATAAATCTTGTTACTTTTTTAAAGTTATGGACTGGTGGAGCCAGCAACGGTGATACATATACTTTTGTTTTATTATCCCCATTTCTGTTACACAATTCTCCCTTGCCTGGTCATCGAGAGTAATAATTGTGCTACAAGGAAGATTTCAATGAACATTGGCATCTTTTTGTGACTTCTGGTTATTTTTAGTATGGTAGCAAAGACTGTCTTGAGACTAGATTGCCTTTTAACTAATAGGAATTTTACTTCATATGACTTAACTACTTCAGTTGAACAGTGAGATCAATTTCCCTTGTGGCGCAGTGATCGGCAAGAGTGAATTTGCATTGAATGCTACCTCTTGATTCTCACTTGTGCTATTTTTAGGTGAAGCGACGAACAAGGGAGGTGTCAAAGTTGTTCCATTCCTATCATCCATACGACCACAAAGTAAGAACATAAGTAGTTGAAAATACTTAAGGCTTGCAGAGGTCCCCCTACCCCACCCCCTTGAATACAGTGTTTCAAAGGCACGAGTTGCTTGCACCTATGAGATCAGCATAAAGTAAACCATTTGATATATAAGTAAAACATGTGGCAGTAGCTTGTTTTGTCAGCAGAGTGGTCAATCTTAGCCAGTCCAGTTTGACTTTGTATTGTTACCAATTTTTTCTTGGTTATGTCCTTTGATGGATATGGATCTATATAACACTGTGGATTTAACATTTATCAGTGATTAAGTGGTTATCGAGTGTTTTACTAATTATAATAGAGTCATTACTTCAACCTCCATTATTGTAAAAGCCACTGTGTTGTGCCCTTGAGCAAGAAATTTTATTCGGGTTTTTCCATCAAGACAAATGGTTACTGCAAGAATAGCGTCCCGTCCATTTGGAATCAAGATAACTGCCCCGTCCAATGGGAATCAAGATAAGTGCCTCGTCCAACGGGAATCAAGATTAGTGTCCCGTCCAATTGGAATCAAGAATAGTGTCCCGTCCAATGGGAAGCAAGATAAGTGGCCCATTCAATGGGAACCAAGATTAATGTCCTGTCCAATGGGAATCAAGATTAGTGACCCGTCCAATTGGAATCAAGATTAGTGTCCCGTCCAATGGGAATCAAAATTAGTATCCCGTCCAACGGGAATCAAGATTAGTTTCCCATCCAATGGGAAGCAAGATCAGTATCCTATCCAATTGGAATCAAGATTAGTGGCCCATCCAATTGGAATCAAGAATAGTGTCCCGACCAGTGGGAATCAAGATTAGTGTCACATCCAATGGGAAGAAAGATTAGTGGCCCGTCCAATTGGAATCAAGAATAGTGTCCCGTACAATGGGAATCAAGATTAGTGTCCCGTCCATTGGGAAGCAAGATTAGTATCCCGTCCAATGGGTATCAAGATTAGTGTCCCGTCCAATGGGAATCAAGATAAGTGTCCCATCCAACGAGAATCAAGGTTAGTGTCCCATCCAACGGGAATCAAGGTTAAAGTCCCATCCAATGGGAATCAAGATTAGTGTCCCATCCAATGGAAAGCAAGATTAGTGTCCCGTCCAATTGGAATCAAGATTAGTGTCCCGTCCGATGGGAATCAAGATTAGTGTCCCGTCCAACGGGAATCAAGATTAGTGTCCCATCCAATGGGAATCAAGATTAGTGTCATGTCCAATGGGAATCGCAGGGCTTTCAGAATGTTTTGAAGTAGCTGGCTGCTGGAAAAAAAGACCCTGTGCAGGAAAAGGTGGCAAGAAAAACAAAGCGAGGGCCATAGGCCCCACAAAATGAGCGGCCATGCGCTGCGAGCATTCTAGGGGCGTCCGGGCATGTGTTTCCCCAGGAAAATTTTGAAATTTGTAGCCTCTAAAACGCAGTCTGGCGCATTTTGTTTTAGAGCAGAAAAATGCAATTTTACTTGAAGACTGTTAACACTATAACGTAATATGAAGAATATAAAATGTACCTTGTTGATTGTCTCAACAGTAAATAATTTGAATATTATCAATTGCCTCAGTTGAAATCTTAAACAAAATTTATCTCTAAATAGTACATGTAGTTTCTTATTATCCTCTTTGCTTTAATTGAACTAGCTAAAACTGCATGCCTTTAAATCACCCTCCTTTTTTTCTCTAAATTGATACAATAAATCACCAAGCTAAAGAGACACTTCGAGAGTGTATAAGCCTGTGGTTTCTTTTTGAGGTGTCTGCCACCTTGAGTTACTATTCAAACTATTATTAAAGCAAAATACAAACACAATAGTATATATATTTAGAGGTAATAATGTTAGTAAATAATCTTGTTAATACCTCATTGTAAATATATTCATCTTTGTTGAGTATATGTAATTGAATAAAACTATTGTCTTGTATACCATATACATATACACAAACATATATTTGTAATAACTATCCTATAGTAAATCTTGTAAATATGTAAGTACTGTATTGCAAACTCTAGGGGGTGTGAAATATTATTGTTAAATATGATGATGATTAAAAAAAGATTAGTGCCCCGTCCAACGGGAATCACGATTAGAGTCCCAACCGATGGGAATCAAGATAAGTATCCCATCCAACGGGAATCAAGATTAGGGTCCTGTCCAATAGGTGTTAAGATTAGTGTCCCTTCAACTGGATATCAAAATAACTGTCCCATCCAATGGTTACAAAGATTGGTGTCTCGCCCAATGGGACTCAAGATTAGTGTTCCGTCCACGAAAATCAAGGACTTGTGTCAGTTTAACATTGGAAACCTGGGATGAGTGCCACCACATTGAGCCAACTGCGCTTGTTTAATGAGAATCTTCTGGGACAACTGCACCATATAGTAACCGTGTCAATAAAGAGAGTGACTTTAACTTTTATCTTTCACAGGTTGGCCAGCGTCAGAAGGTGCTTGTTACAGAAGAAGCAAGTGATGGAGTTCATTACGCCGCCCACAACAAGAGCTATGACCAGGCAAGTAAGGTTGTAAATACTCTGCCCCTCCTTCTTCCTTATCAACCTCCCCCACCCCTCAAGTATTAACACTTATTCCTACCTGAACTGCCTTCAGCAAAGGCCATGAACAGGCAAGTAGCGTTGTAAGTTCTCTTTCCCTCCCACTAACCCACCCCCTCCCCCCCCTCATCTCATATCCCTCTTCAACACTTTTAAATCTTACCTGAGATGCCTAGAACAAGGTCTATTACCTAACTATAAAAACCATTAAATTTTATAAGATATTAAATATAATTAATGAGTTTATGTTGGGCATTTCTAATTATGCGCCAGGCGCAGTTCCTTCGGCATATCCATTGGTATTCAAGCTCACCATAAACACTATTCACTTGACCTTACCAGTTAGTACGCTTTACCGGGTTAAATTTTCACTGCTGCTTCTTCACAGATGTAACTAACAAGCTGATATTGAACTATTTTCCAACGTTATACCTGTATGTAACAAATCAGCCATTGTCCGTTTCCAACAAACTGGTACGCTTCTTCTCCTACACCCTTTGTCTTGTTATGGAAAATATACAATTTAAACGCTTTCTGCGCGTAGGAGCGCAAAATAGTAACGTTTATACCTGCTACTGTGTGCTGGTCGAATTATGTCAGACTGACGATATCTACGGGCAATAACAAAATGACGTTCAGTTTAGATTTTATTTTATGCTTTAAATTACGCTAATTTTCAAAGTTAAGACTTAAGTTTCTCTTATATATTTGAATTGTGGCAGTTTCTTACACGGTTACCTTGCATTTAGGTTCTGGTACACAAAGATGAAGGGAACTTGATGGGAAAAATGTTTGAAGTTGAAATAACCTCCGCCGGAAAGCACTTTTTAGTTGGTAATGTGGTAGGAGATTGTGACGTCAGCTCGCCAGGACTTGTTGAGCCTTTACCAAGAGGAGTTGTCAGTGGTGTCACACCAAATCCTTGCTCAATCCAGTCGGACAGGCAAGCAAAGTACATTCATGTTTGGTTGAAGTTGGCTCTGGTGGTTCTATTTATAGCTGTGTTGACGAGACTTTGCCATCTCAGCTGGTTATGGATGAACAGATAGTTCAGCTGATAAGTTATTGCGAGATCTATCCTCAAAAGAATGCTGCTTAGACACAAAACTTTTAAGCTTGGAAACCGAAAAGACAAGTGCTTTGTGCGAGTGCGTCAAAGAATCCATTCCCTAAAAGGGTAAAATCCACTACCTAAAAGAGAAGACAAGACAAGATATCTATTAGATCCTTGTACTACTAAGGTACATCGGTTACAGTCCTAATAACTTTTTAGTTGTGAAAAAGAACACAATGTACTCATTTACTGTATCTTTCGATTTCTAACCAATTATTAAAATTGTGTTCCTCGGGCAGAAATTACTTGTGGTCGTTTGTCAAAACAATCTGATACGAATTTTGCTATTTCTCTCATGCTTTTCCTCGCTGGGTTAATAAGTTTGAAGAAAAGCATGTTTTGGGATTTTTTATTTTCATTGAAGTTATCTTCCGACATTTATCCAAATAAACTTTCTCTTAATATTTGATATGTTGGGCATCGTAACAAGAAAGTGCCTCATTTTCAGTCTCCAATTTGCAGATTTGGCATACTCAACCTTTTGGTTTTACATAAGGTCTTTGATGCCTCCCCTTTTCCATTTCTAAGAAGTGATTACTAATTCTTAGTTTTGTTAAGTTGGTTCTATGTTTTAACATTGGCAATTTCGTCTAAATAGTCTTCATATTATAAAATATGCTTTGCAGTTTTCACGTAAAAAGTTAAAATGTTAAAATAACGTTTCGGCTGCATTTGTGGCAGCCTTCATCGGAATAAAATTAATCTAAAACGGAGTAAAAGTGTTTAAATTTGGATAAAATTTACATAAATGGAATGTTTATCGTATACTATATCTGGTTAAACAATGGTTGAGTTAGGGGGAGCGTGACTTAATTTATAAGAATCGTCTCAATTGAAATTATTTTTGTGTTATTTGAATTTCGATGGATTCTTTTATGATTCTGAGAAAATATTTATCTATTTTTACAAGTACTTGAACTTCATGAAAAAGGATTTTGTGGTCAGGATTAGCATAGGCATGTTCAGCAATGGCAGAGAGATCGTGTTGTCCATTGGTCGTGTGCCGTACATGTTCTTTGATTCGACATTCAATGGTTCTGCCTGTTTGTCCTTGTTCCATGTGTGCAGAACATGATGCGCGTGGGAAGTGGGCTGGAAAAAAAAATTCGCAGGGTGCGGACCTTACCCAGGATGTTATCTACTGAGGACTTTGTGAGCCATTGATTTCTCAAATCCTAATACTTAGACTGCAACACCTACAGTGAGCAACAAATAATAATGATAGTAATTTAATATTTATATTGCGCACTTTCCATAGAAGATGCTCAATTGCGCGTTACAAACAGGTTTTAAAATAAGAATGAAATAAAGAAAGTAATAAACCAAGAAAGGGAATCTTTATCGCGCTCGTTACAAAACTAACTTCTGTCAATATCAATCAAACAAACCCCGTGTATCATACTAACCTCTGACGTCAATATCAATCAACCTTGTGTATTATACTAACCTCTGACGTCAATATCAATCAAACAAACCCCGTGTATCATACTAACCTCTGACGTCAATATCAATCAACCTTTTGTATTATACTAACCTCTGACGTCAATATCAATCAAACAAACCTCGTGTATTATACTAACCTCTGACGTCAATATCAATCAAACAAACCCCGTGTACCATACTAACCTCTGACGTCAATATCAATCAACCTTGTGTATTATACTAACTTCTGTCAATATCAATCAAACAAAACCCATATTTCACAAGGCTAAGGTTCTTTTAGTCGAAAGTAAACCACCTGAAAGACACTAAGCCCCCCCCCCCAAATGATGGTGGCAGTCAAGCTTATCGCCGGTATGCCGCCCACGTCGGACTCATTCCTGCGCGTCGAGAGCCTGGAACACCTCTCCGTACGGGAATTTTGCCAACGCAATCAACTCCGCGTTCTTGGAACCAATGAAAGCCGTCACACCCTTAGAGACGATCCCTCCCTTCGATGCGAGCTCGGACGTACTCATTATACCCGAGGATGGTGTTTCAGCGGCGCCGTAAGGCTTCGGGCCCCCGATGGCATACCCAATTGGGTGCTTAGGAAGTACAGCGACATCCTCTCTCGGCCCATCACTTCTGCTCTCGACGTCGTTTCCCTTACTAAACAGAAACTTGCGAAGGACACTAACAAACACTTACGGCCGAAAGGAGAGAGGGCGTTGCAACGGTTATACATTTATAGTGGCCGATCCATGATGCGGAGGGGAGACTGGGCACGCGACTCAAATTCAAAACAACGATGGCGCGCTATGGCGGAAAGAGTTTCTAATGAAGGAGGTAAGCACAGAGAATTATTACTTTATAAAATGATTTTTATTTGTCGGTAAAGATTTTGTTGATTTTAGATAATTTATTAAGTTTTAATTGAGGATAAGAACCTAATATAATGTGGATTAACTGTTTTTACACTCGAAAATTGTTATTCGATTTCTTACAAAAATTGTTGTCAAAGGGCTACTTTTGTTGGACGACTGAAGGCGCTTAGCTTTCAGTTTCGAATCCAAAGTTTTCCAAAGTTTAATCTATTGTTTTTTTGAAACATTTATACCATAAACTTTGTGCACACAAAATCTTAGAGTGAGCAAACGTGAGACAAAAAGATTTTGAGCACCCTAAAGTTTTCAGTGACAAATTTTGAGTCGCAACTGCTGCATAGAGTCATAATATCATAATCAATCGGATCCGAGTAATATGGATTTCTTTAACACCAGATAATCTGATGCTTTTTCAGAGGCCTTGATGAGATCTCTACACCGCTTGACAGCCCATCCTCCATTGTATCGTATGGCTTCCAATTCAGTGTCATTGTTACGTATTTTTGAAATGACTTCGGCTGACTCTTGTGCTTTTCTTGACGTGTTAGCTGACTCTCTAACAGGCCAGAAATGGAGCAATATGTGCTCCAGCACACTGACTTCAAAATTTTTGTTTGGACTAATTTGGCACTGGTTACCAATTCATTCCATTTTTTTCTTTCGAGTCTTTCAAAAAATTTTGTTCGATTCTGATTGTTCTATCCTGTTTTTTCTTTACCTTTACAGATTCGTGAAACGAAGGAAAAGATGACTGAATAGACCCCAGGAAAGAAGAAACTTTATCTTGCTCACATCTTGAACATAAGCCAACACTTTCTGGGCAACACATAATGCATTCTTAATGTTCGCACTTGGGTCAGCCAATCGAGTACATACCTCCACAAGTTCGTGTTTTTTGATATAGTCAAATCTCTCGTCAGTTACTTCTGTAAGGTTTTCCTCATCAACTCAATAAATCTACAACATCCAAATCATCTGTTTAATAAAAACTAAAAGCTAAAAGTTCTTCTTTTTGCTCAGACATAACAGTGTTTGCGGCAACCATTTTTAAACTTTTCTACCGCAACACCTGCTTCACGGAACAACCTCCCGCGTGACATCAGAAATGCTAATAACTTAAATAGTTTAGAAAAAAGCAAAAAAACACATTTTTACCAATATATTTTCATTGTAATTAATCCTGTTTTCATTGTAATTAATGTTTAGATATCAAATCTTGTTATCGGCGCTATACTCAAGAAGCCTACTGGTTTTACTCTGCATGATTTTTGTATATTGCTTTAATTTAGCGAAAGCCCACCTTGTAGCTGTCAATAAACTGAACCGAACAGCAGCTCCTCTGGGTTACTTTCAGATGCCTTTTAGTTTTATCTCACTGGCTTATAATTTACTTGAGCAGTTTTGATTCAGATCGCAGCACTTCATTTTCTAACAAAATAAATAAAAACGATCTCTGGATTAAATTTAAAACGCAGCCGAAAGCTTCTGCGTTTTAAATTTAATCCAGAGA
>JAOBRD020756304.1:0-14000 GCA_027575215.2 Hydrozoanthus sils
CAGTGTAACATGCTGATTTTAAATTATTGGGTCGTTCGAACTGACTATACAAGGGGCAATTAATTTTGCCAACGAATTAATTTAAACAATTTGTCTTCATTTCGAATAATACTAGAATATATGTCACAGTAACATTAAAACTGAGATGATTTGAAATAAGAAAAAATAAATTAAAAAAAGTCTCGGGTGTCGTTTCAGTTACTTGTTGCAACCCAGTCTAAAAATATTTGCTACTTGACTTATCTGAGTTATCAAGAGTGGCTAAAAATTATACAGTCTACAGAATCTGGTCGACCTTAGTAGTTCTTAGAAAAATCCACGTTATTGGCAGGTTTTGTATCTGTCGAACAAACAAGTTGATGAAAACAAAATAAGACAAAACTAACGGATTTTTGCTTCTGGAGTTTGCACCCGCCTTGTATGTTTCGATCTTATAATCCATAAGGTTGCTTTCGCTTTAGGCTACTGTTAGTAATCAGGCCCGTAGCCACCTTGAGGCGAACCGAGGCACTTGCCTCGGTAAAAATTTTGAAAAAGCAACTTTTTTGGACCAAAAAAGCATCGCGCCAGTTTACATAGAACGCTTTCAAGTGTGATATGAAAATGCAGCCAATTCTAAAGACAAAGCAGTCTCGTTTACATGAATTTTACCGCCATTTCTCAATCTGTTATAGGTTCTATAACGTTCGGCGATATATTTCAAAGGGAAGATTTCTGTGTTCAAGCTAAGATTTAGAAGCTACTAAATCAAAGCACTCTGTGTTAGTTGCTTAATGGCTCGTATGTTTCCTCATAATTTTTTTCAGTTTTTTTCCGTCCTAACGAGTCGCTTGAGAAAAAATGTCTTCTATTTCTGGAATATACGTACTAATTTGATAAAATTGGTGCATTCTAAGCAATTCTAAGGATAAAAATTCCAGAAAAATTCAGGGGGAGCATGCCCCCGGACCCCCCCTTGAATTTGCTCACCTCTTTACGAGCACACGACCTAACAGATAGTAGTCAACAAATGGACTTGGTTGTTTGTAATAACTATAGGAACTTTCAATTGAATGTGTTGTTTATTTATTGAGTAACGGGGAAAACATTTACTAACTGCCGGTAGTTAGCCACGAATTTTCCAAGTGTCGAACAAACCATCGCTACTCTATACCGAGGAAAGACAAAAGTTTGAAAAGAAATCATACTGTAGTCAACAAAAACTCTTAGTTATTCTTGATAAATATTAGGGACTTTCAATTGATAAATACTTGTACATTTCTTGAATTCTTGAAAAAAGAATAGATTGCCGGCCATTTAGTGTTTTCCGCCAATTCCCTGGCCGGCTGCCGGCCATATAGACACTTCGTTTTTTCAAACCATTTTTATCTAGATTGGACAAGCTTGTAGTTTGACTTATTAATTAAATAGCTTCTTACTGTAAAGCTCTTGCAGCCAGCGGTCATAGTTTCTTTAGTTGCCACATAAGTCCATCTTCTTCTATCACAGGAAATCCAAAATTATCGAACTGACAAAGAGTAAAACTCGACAAGTCGAGACTACTCCGCCATTTTCCGAGAACAGCCAGCGTGCCTCGCCGCTGTCGATGGGAGCGCGCGCGACTTTGGTACGCTGATTGGCTAGTTTTGTACTTTCTGGGATATGATTGGCTCAATCAAAAATGTCCTTTTTTAAAAAGGAAAGTTTGCCTATTCATAAATGAAAAATACAAACTTATTTAAACGGACGTCAAAAAATAAATAGCTACGCTGACAATGGACTAACTGCAAGCTATATAACTACTGATGTTATAACATTTGGACTTAATATTGTATAGGAAAAGTTATGCCATTGTTAGTGACTACTTAATACATGTCACTTAGCGATTGCACAGAGTAGTGACCAAAATCGCCAACAGTATCCTATAGCTCTTAGTTTCCGTTAACTGAGCTAGAATAGTGGTAGTGAAAGATAAATCTGAGACTGTTCGAGATGCCAAGACGGCCTTTAAAAAAACCTGTTGTTCTTCAGCAAGGAAGTCGGCTTTCTGTCGTGCATTGATCATGATGATGATGTGAAGTGATGCAAAGCTGCATGATCAATGCACGACAGAAAGTCGTCCCAGAACCCATCTATAAGACGACAAATACCTCAGTTTACACAAGGTAAGCAAAATACTTTTATTTCACCGTCTTTATTGTGTATTTGTTAAGCATCTATCAAAAAAATATAACAATTCTGATCGGTTTTTAAACTCAGTTTAAACTACATAGCGACCATTGGAAATCAAATTCGAATGACATCACTCATTTCGAACTGTTTGTTGTGGCAGACTGTGCTTTAGCCATTTTCTGTAATTGTCAATCTTTTTAAAACCCATTTAATGATATACTTTGTTTGGATAAGCATATCGTTGGATTATCACCTTTGTCTCAAAAGTTTTAATATTTGTTGCCAGAAATTAGATTCCTAAGCCTTTCCTGTATGTCTCCCTTTAAAGATCCTCTCTTCATTAAATAATTGCCATTGAGATTGCACTGTAATGTGATGATCCAAGTTGACTTCTCTAGTAAGTGAAGTTATAAACAATAAGAACATGATGCTTTAAAAGCAGCCAATAATTTTAAAATGGATAGTCATCGACACAGCAGTTTACATCACACAGCAGTCTCATCAAGTCTTTAGCAACTCATTGTCCTTCTCCTGTTCTCTAAGAGCAGCCTGTCTTTCCTTTCTTCTCTTGTCCATATATGGCTTGGAAAAATAGAACACAGTTGCTGACACACAAATAAATCCTGCCCTGGAAGGTGAAGTAATTTTCAAAATTATTTAACTGAAATTAAAATGGTCTTAAAATTTTGGGATTGGTTTCAAAATGAAGACATTCACAGTAGATAAGTTCATCACTAAATTTTATAGGATTTTTTACTCAATAGAAAACTGATGTTACAGAAAAACAAAAGAGCTACATATTAAAAATATTTTTCCTTTAAAAAACATCTTGGTTAACTTTGACCAACTTTAGCCTGGATGAGGTAAAACTTAATAAATAATTGATGAGATGAAGTAAGCCCACACTGAATTATTCTTATTAAAAATTATTCATTGATTAGATTGATCAAAATATTCTAAAAATCATAGCTATACTTTTATCCAATACCAATGTTCAATGATGACAAAAGCTTTTGCACAATGTTTTTCCAATTTAATTAACCAAAATCAATCTAGCTTTGAAATTCTGCAGTTTGGCACATGCATGCTTTAACACATTGAGCCAGCCAGTAAAATGGTACTTTAAGGCTTCAAGCATCAAAAGGAACTACAGCCAGTACTGGACCCCAAAATTGGTTTGACCATGTTGGTTAGCTATGTTGTGCTTATGAAACCCAACAGGACTAAAACATCCATCCACAGCTGCTAACACTCAGGCTCAAATTAAGGTTTTTGAATGGCCAATTCTTCCACTCTGAGACCAATTCCTTGCTTGTCTGGCTAAGTTTTAGATTTTAAATTAATTTTATTCTACAAGTTGTTGAAAGATTCCACCCTGAAGCACACGTCTCTTTTAAGATTTGGCTTAACTTAGCAAATGATCAGGACAAAAAATATTACGTACATTCTGAACCCATAGGTACTTACTCAATCATTGTGAGTCAGTTGGTTTTAGGGTCACATTAATGGCTTCTTAAATATTACCTCCAACTGAATAAAACCCCTTTCTCAAACAAATATTATAAAATATTCAATAAGACATGTGCTCTGATTGGCCGAAGACCATTTTCTAAATCTGTGCATAAAAATCATGAATGATGCCATCAGTTGCTTTCAGCTCATGATCTAAGCCTTTTCTTCTGTTCTCCCAATAATCCCACAAGTTTCCAACACAGTATGGAAACACAGGAAATACCTTCTAAAGCTTAAGTAGGAGCACTTGCTCTTTTGAGGAGTTCATGGTCGTGGATACAGTGGAATTAACACATCTATTAGTAATTTTTAATTTAGGGTTCAATCCACAGGTTTTTCTTTGACTTTGAGGGGTTTGTGAGAAAGTGTGGGCACTTCAATCCAAAGGTTGTTCTTTGGAGGATTTTTGAGAAAGGTAGTGGGTTTAACCCGAAGGTAATTATCTTAGGACTGAGTTCTTCAAAAAGCATTTCGTTTTAATCACAGAGAATGTTTATAGACACAGAGAGGGTTAGGTCTCAAGTGTCTGTCTTATCGAACAATGGTGAAAACACCTGGAACTAAGAGACAAAAACTCTCTTCTGTCGACTGTTCATCGTATTTCATCATTATCAAATACCAAGTATAAAAGTGTGCAATCGAATTTCAAAGACAAAGAGAAGCAAAAATGTTAAAGATGTCAACAAACTATCAAAACTGTCAATAAAACCTAAACATTCTTTCCTACAAATTGAAATTTACATCACACTCATTCCATTACTGCTGTCCGTTCGCTCATGAAAAAATGTTTGTTGTCCTTCATAATGAAATACAGCAACCTTAAAACAGTGTAACGATAGCCAACCTACAGGTAGTAGAGCTCAGCTGTCTTGTTCAAAGTTCACCTATCGAGGTATCATCGGGGTGTCCGTACGTATTCAGTTATCTCGACAGCAAGAACATAGTCATAGTGTTTTCTATATCTTACCATACGGCTGAAATTTGGCAAACTCGTCTTATACGAAGCCGCAAACCAGGCTCAAGGCTTGCCCATTCTTTTGCACGCGCACTTTTGGCAGGTTCGGGCATTTTGAAATACGTTCGATCAAACTCGTGCCAGTCTTTGCTCTGTTAGTGCGTGCTCGCAAAGACTGCTGGGGATTCCTTTTGTTTTCATTCAATATGGCGGCTGCTGAAGAGGAAGAACTATCAACTTCACAAACAGAAATCGTGGCACATTTTCAGGTAAACCACAATTATTTCTTACAATTCTCTGATTTCGTAATCTCTTTCTATACAAGTGCGATTTCAATTCGTGTTCTTTCAATGCATTTAGGACATAACTGGTATCGAAGATATCGAAAAATGTCGGAGAGTGTTGGAACAGCACAACTGGAACATAATGGTAATTGATATTTTTAAGAAACTTCTTTGGATTTTTTTTCGCAGTGTAACAGAGCGTGTTCTTAAGGTTTATTTCTAACCAACCTAGGTGATATATTTTCAGCCACGTTGTGCATTTAGTGTTAGTCTTCCGCGTACTTCCGTGAAACCAGACGTCGACGTGAAACAGAAAATTTTTTCGTTTAGATAGAATTTACTTAGAGCCGTTTTGTATTTTAAAGCTTCCTCTTTTATCTAAAGAATTTTTGAGCTCACCGAGCAGTTACAATATTTTTTTTCACATTCATTATTTAGTTTTGTCTACCAATCCATTCAAAGAACTCCACATTACAAAACAGTATGAAGTTAAAAATTTCTTCCAAAATACTGTTAAATTTCAATTTGTTTAATCTTTTGTCACCATTTAGAAAGTAAAGTCTCAAAAGTATTACTTTAAATGTTCAGTGTTAATTTTAAGCTGCACTTTTTGTGCAAATTTTAAAGGTTTTTCTAACACTATATATAACTAGTCTAAAAATGGGTTTGACTAACAAACAACATTACTTGAAAATATGAACTAACCTTCCCTGCAGATTGTTTTAACAAATGTTAATTTTTTATCTGTTTTTAAAAATGCCAATCACTGTACCATTACATGTATTTATAGAAGCTCTGCTATTGGACTAAGTAACCTGGCCTAGGTGACAGAGCTATCTTGTATTCTATTGGCAGTTTTGAAGATCGTCAAATTTTACATCTTTAAATTTTTAGTTGATTGCAAAGTAGTATTAAGAAGCCTGTATGGAGTTCAAAATGGTTGTAAAACCCATTGCATTTTCAACTTGTTTTTTTGGTCAACATTTACCAGTTAATACACTGAAAATGTCTCAGGATGCTTTATTTCGGTAATAAAATTTCAGAATTTGGCATAGTAGCATGCCCAAAATCTCTCGTTACATGCTTGCTTGTGAGGTTTCTTGCATAGAAATATCTACACCTAGGACAGTCACATTACACAAAGTTCAGACTTTTTTCTCAAACTGGTCCAGACAAGTTACTAAATCAGTCACTAGTGCTCAGTACATCCTTTCATAATACTACATGATTGATATATTATTCCCAAATTTGAAATCAAAATTTGAAACAGTAAAAGCAGGTAATAGCTACACTTGAACATTGTTGAGTTGCTGTCAAGAAGAATCCTTTTAGTCAATATTGTGCAATCATGTATCCTTATTTTATAGACTGCTGTACAAGACACCCTTAACGAGGCTGAAGGATCACCAACAGTTTTCCATCAAGAAGAAGATGAACTATTAGAAGATGATATTGTGAATGGCAATTTAGTAACACCCCAAAATGTGCAAAGGACCGTTGATGTGCAAAGGCCTCAAGTGGTAAATTGTTGTAAATTCATGAATAATCAGTGGTTAAACTGTATATGAAGAGAAAAATTTTATTTTTTCATTGGATAGTCCTTTCTAAATAAGGAATAGTGCTGAAAAAAATTTGTCAAAATCTTTAACAGTTCTTGAGATACCATAATTTGCGGGCAATTACCCACGGCCTTAATTTTTCTGTGTTTAGATGTTGCTGCGGGTAATATGGAGGTGCAGGTAATGCAATAATTTCTAAATCATTTGGTATGTATTTAACTCGTCCAGTAAACTAGATGAACATAAAAATTTTTTTCGTTGTTTACACTGTTCATGTCAACTTCACAACTTGACGCATTTCCACCTTCTAATGGTATCTGATTCATGGTTATGCCAAAACTTTATGATTCATTTCATTCATGACACAGCACAATTAGAAAAATGATTTCCAGCATGTGTGTAAATGAAACACTTACAACAATATCAGTGAACTAGTCCAGTACAGTCATGAGTAAGAGAGCATATTCCTGTTTCAAGTGATTTCTAAGGCCTTGTAAGCTCTTGCGATACATAAATATCTCTCGAATCTGCTCAATTTGACTCCACCCAGTACTCGCCCAAGCCTCTCTTTGACCTAACAAAAATGCACTGAACGATTTGCGATAGCACGATGCAGCGCTAAGATGCAGCCAAGTGAAGTCGAAAACTTCATTAATTGGACAAGAAACTTGTCCTAAAAGTGAGAAGATTGTGGATAGGTAAAGGAGTACTTTTTCCATTGAATTGGCAGCTTAATAACATGGAAATTTTATGCTTTTTACATGGAATTGCCAGGAGAGCCTTTTAAAGCATTTTTAAATTACTTCAAATTTGTAAGTTCTCAAACTCTTTTGCATATCTTCTTTTGTTTTCAAGTGCAGGTTATCTACCGGTGCGGGTAATCTGCTTATTTATAATCTGCCATGCGGGTAATCACCCAGAAATTACGGTATTAACATCAAAAGTTTTCCACTGATGGCATCACAAGTGGTTCTGACAAATTTGCATTTTTTAAAAATTTACTGTCGATCCATAGCCTTTAAATGAATTTAAGCCAAAGTTGGGCTGGTGATGTATCTCAAGGTAAAAAACCATCAGTCCAAGTTTGGCTCAAATTCACCCAAAGGTTTTGGATTGGAAGCAAATTTTTAAAAATGCAAATTTGTCGGAACCACTCCAGATGTCATCAGTAGAAAACTTTAAACATTAATATCTCAAGAGCCATAAAAGATTTTGACGTTTAATTTACACTTTAAAGTATTTTTAGAAAACATTATTGATAAATACTGTAAGTTCAGTTTATTTTGTGTTTCATATAGGAAAACTGATGTCTTAGTTAAACACAGTTGGCCACAACCTTGATTTTAATTTTTAAAACAAATTTAAAAGCAGTTTGGCCACAATGGCAGGAATAGAGACACAGGGCAGAGCCCCAATTACTCATGTTCCGAAATGTTTGTTGCCTTTTATCACAGTCTAATACATAAAAAAAAATCTAATAGTATGGTTTCTTGACAATCAAAGCTAAAGGAAGACAATGTACAGAACCATAACCTTGAAAGTAAAGAGTTATCACTGACATTAGTTTATTTTCAGGGGTGGTTCCAGTGGATATTGTCAGCAGTTTTACTTCCTTTTAACTTTACTACAAGTGTTTTTACGGATGTGTTAAGATTTGTTGGTAAGAATTTGCATTGAATGTGTTGATTAATGCTGCTTTCATCTTACATTAATTTTGTGGAATATCTAAACAAGCTTTGAAATGAATCTATTTTTATCAATTTTTCGATGCAATAAATGATATTACATCCACACTTTGTTTGTCCATTCCAGTTGTCTCAGCTTGAAATCTATTGGACTTGTTGACTGGAAGTTTTTTTTTTTGGTTATTCACTGTTTGCTGTATGCTGCAGTTGTTAAATTTATAATTGTAGTTAATTTTTATCAGGGAAGAACAATGTGCTTTTATTGCTGCATCTTCAGGTTGAGAGTGAAACAAACAAAGATAGCATTTCTTTTGCTCTGAGAGAATAAAGATTATTTATCTAATATCTATTTAATATTTTATTTTTTCATCTATCAGACCTGAATGTTGAATGGACAGCAGTCTTAAAGAATTACAGATTTATTATCAGTACTTTTAAACCAATAATCTTTTGAGTAAGATATGTTTTATTCGGTTCAAATTAGCCATGCTTCATTTTTTAAATTTTTGTTTCTGCAGCTGGATTTCTGTTTCCAGGTCTTTTACAACGTGAGTACAAAACATACTTTACATTACAAGCACTGGGATCCAAAAACTCTGTTTAATGTGTTGTTTAATGTGCCCATGACATAAGATATTTTGTTATCTCAGTCGATAGACCTTACTAAATAATGAGGAATAGCAGTGAAACAATTTTGTCCATCTCTTTTATGGTTCTAGAGATATCAACATTTAGTGTTTTTAACTGATAACTGAGAACTTTTCACAAGATTCTTGCTTTCCCAAACAAGCAGGTTTTCTGCAGATTATCTAGGGAGGAGCTAATTCCATCCAAAACTTATTAAATTATTATTGTTATCATTACCAATTACTATTATTTTTATTGATATTTTTATTATTATTGTTATTAGTAAATTTAAATTGCCATAGCTAAAATTGAATCTTAATTGTACATTTAGCTAGCACCACACCAGTTGAAGATGTTTTGAAATTTAAAGAACTGTTTGAGGAAAAATATGGTCATGTACACCCAGCATTTTATCAAGGAAGCTATAGCCAGGTTTGTTCTTTTGAGTATTGTTAATCTTTAAATTCTTAAAACATTTATTCATACTTGTGTTTTATCTGAACAGATTGGAAGAACTTTAATTTCATACTTGTAACAACTTACAGTGTGCAATTATTTCCTTAATATTTGTTACATTAAGTACTTTATTAAAATTATTGAAAGAAAATTGGAGATAACTGATCATGGTTAAAAGTGCAAGAAAGCTGTTGTTTTGTTTTAGAACACTAGTCAGCCCCTTTGCCTATGGGATGTATGGATGAGTAGATAGATAATGGAACAGTTGCCAAGTATTTTTTTAATAGTTAAGTTGTGTTTTGTTACAAGATGGATTTATTTTTTAAGGCACTTAATGATGCTAAGAAAGAGCTGAAGTTTCTTCTGGTTTACCTCCATTGTGAAGACCATGAAGACACTGAGCAGTTTTGTAGGTAAGAAAGTGAAAATTTAGGTTTTGGGGCATACTTATGCCTTCATGTTCCAAAACCTAGAAACATTTTCTTCTATACCAGCCTTTTATGCGGGAGGCCCGGGTTCAATTCCAGGTGCTGGATCTTTACTCAGGGTCTTAAAAGTAACTGAGAAGGTACTGCCTTTGCTTCAACATAGATTTGCAAACAGTTAGACCTTGATGTCTTCTAAGATAAGGGCATTAAACCATAGGTCTCAGATGGCAGATGTTGAAGGGTACCTTGAGTCCTGTTGTCTGTTCTCCCATGACAGTTTGTTCAAAATGTCATACATTTTTAACAAAACATACCTGTTACGTAAGCATTGTTTATCTACAGTTATGCATAATAAAGTTTACCCCATGACATAAATTATCCCAAAGACAATATCAGATAGCTATGCTAATTGTTTTATGAAAAAGGAAAAGGAAAATGAAAAAATCTCATATCCTACTTTAATCCAGTTTAACACAAACTCATAAAAAGATTCAAATTTTCGAGCAAATGGCTAAAGCATTATAAGTAAACACAGCTTGCATTTCAAAAGTCAAGTAGAAATTTAGAGTTTTGATTTGTTTTTATTAAGAACTGAATTTAAACTAGCATGTATTGTAAGCATTAAAACTGATCAATGTGGTATGATAAATTGAAGAACATTGTAAGACATGAGATCAGTTTTTCAATTTTTGAAAGTATACTATAAAAAACATTGGTTTGCCAAGTTTGAGAAACATACGATGAAAGTATGGAAAAGAGATAAGTCGATTTTAAAACATCTGTAACTCAGCTAGAGTTTTCAATAGGAACTCTATTAGTAACAGATGTTTTAAGGTCGATTTTGGATGGACTGAGGCAAGACACACATGACCTGTTACATAATTTCATTGGTCTTTTTGAGGGAACACTTTTAGCGAGAAAAATTCAAAATTCTACATGCCATATCTTGGCATACTTTTATCATATGTTTCTCAAACTTGGCAAACAAATACTTGTTGAAAATTGAAAAACTGATCTTGTGTCATTAATTATGCTCTTTAAAGAGAAACGATGATCAACCCTGGATTCAGAGAATATGTCAACGGTAACATGCTGTTTTGGGCTGTAGACAATAAGGCACCAGAGGGAGGCAGAGGTTGGTACATATATAGTATTTGTAGTACAGTACACTGTAGCTACTATCCTTTAAACTTGATATCTTTGATAAATATTACAAATGTTAATTCAAAAATTTAGGGCTCAGTGCTTCAATTTCCTTTACTTACGAGTTGACTAATAAATACCTTCAAGGTTTTATGATAATATAAGTTTAAATACTTTATATAGTACTACAAGTAGGGGCCTCTCTCTCATGATTAAAGCTCATGCCTGTAGTAATAATTTTATCATTGTCAACTGAATTCTGACCTTTAATCTTTGTCATTATTTTTACTTTTATATAAATCAGCACAGGCAGCCTGCTCTTATATTTTGTAATGAAATTATCTGAAGAATGAGAAAAATTATAATTATATTTATTATAATTAGGAGTACAATCCAAGGTGCAAATAAATGCATAGTTCTTGTTGATTATTTTGGTGGGTTTT
The DNA here is from genome assembly GCA_027575215.2 of Hydrozoanthus sils. NCBI lineage: Eukaryota > Metazoa > Cnidaria > Anthozoa > Zoantharia > Hydrozoanthidae > Hydrozoanthus > Hydrozoanthus sils. Next base: position 11,244 of record JAOBRD020756304.1, read on the forward strand.
AACAAAAAAATTTTCAAAACACAGATTTGGGAACTTTTTTTAAGGACTCCTAAGTCTCCAAGCAGAGTAATTTTAACTGCCACAAAAATCTCAAAAAGATCCATTTTTTGACATATGCAGAAGTATAAGCTCGCAGAAGCTAAGTTAGTGAGGTGAAGTTGTAGAGATTAAACTTCCAGTTTTTGCTAAATATATCAACAAGTATTGGTTTAGTCTTCACTCAGTGATTTATGCAAACACTTTGCTCCATATTGCAACTCATTATTCTCTGAGGTCTTCATTAACTTTGTTCTTTTGTAAAACATAGTCACTTAGAATTAGTTATACACTTTCACTGGTTTTAATTTTTGCTTGTTAATTTTTTTTTCAATCTTTTTTTAGTTTCACAGGCTTTGCGAGAATCAACTTATCCATTTCTGGCATTAATTTGCCAGAGAGATAACAGAATGTCAGTAGTCGGAAGAATGGAAGGTTGGTAATTAATGTATATAATTTATTGTTTATTACTACTGTCAAACCCCTCAAGACAAACACTCAGATAAAACAGACACCTGTTTAAAATGGACACCAATTCTTGGTCTCTGCCATGTGTTTTCTCAGTCATTTACTGTGTTTTAAATCTAGAAGCTGGTCCCGAAGGTGTCCATCTTAGAGAGGTTGACTGTACACTTAAATCTTCAAAGCAGAGTGCTTAAATACATTTAGGTTCACCTTCTCTTGAAAACCATTCTGATGAAGCCTTCCACAAAAGAATGTTCCGCAAAATGTAAAATGTATTTTTGAAAAATGTCTTATTGTGTGAAAACCATTAAACTATTAATAATAATAATAATAATAATAATAATAATCAAAACAATAATAAGAATAGGAATAATAATTGTTTAATAACTTTCTAATTTTCTTTCTTTAGTTTATTCCTTTAATTCCTTTATTACATTTTGTAGGTCTGATGACTGTAGATCAGTATATTGCAGTACTTGCTCGACTGATGGCTGACAATGAACCAGCACTTGTAGCTGCTAGGGCCGAGAGGTACACATGAATCATCTGCTATGTCAGTGTTTAACTCAACAATTTGTTGATAAGAGATACCGATAAACTAGATAAAGCCAAATGAGTTCAGATAATTTCATGTTAGTCTGAATGCAAACTTTTTTTTTTTTAGGATTTTTGATCATAATTATTTTTGTTAAATTATCTAAGGTTACTCTGCTCCCATGTAATAACTGTTGTAATTTGTTACTTTGTTTTATCTAAGGTTACTCTTTTTACCATGTAATAACTGTTGGGATTTTTTTATTATTTTTATTCAAGGTTACTCTGTTACCATGTAATAACTGTTGTGATTTTGACTTTGTTTTATTGAAGGTTACTTTGTCACCATGTAATAACTATTTTGGTTTTTTACTTTGTTTTATCTAAGTCACTCTGTTATGATGTGATAGTTGTTATGATTTGGCAAAAATCTCTGAGTTTGATAAAACTACAATTTGTTTTGATCAAACTTAAAAATGCACCAAAATGAGTTCATACATCCTTCCCTACTGCAGAAGAATCCTGGGAGTGTAGGTAGGTTGAACAGTTGGGTGTTGCATCTCCCCAGGTCTCATATAAACTGACCGGGGTTCTCAAAATGTTGCAGAGGAGAAGATTAAAGCTTCAGTGTAAGCGGCTGGATGCCAAAGGAGCATGATTAAACACTTTAGCTGTAACCCTGTTATACTAAGGGTTCCCGAGGCATGTAGTGCCTTACAAACCCCAGATCACAGCACCCTCAAAGTTACCAAATGCAATAAACAGTGCTATAATTTATGTTCAATTTCATAAACTAAAACTAACTTCTTCAACAGAACCATGATATTTTTTATTTAACACGTTGAAGCTAACAGAACTTTTGCGTAAAGAATAATTTTCTTCTAAGCTAGTTGGAAGTGGTTTTGCAACTTTGGAGGCGTCTAAATCACTGGAAGAGGCAGCTCATTCGGCCGCCAGCCGGCTAGTTTTGAGAAGCCTGCTGACAAACTTCTCTTTTTCTTTCATTAGACTTGAAAGAAGTACAAACCAGGTTATCAGAGATGAGCAAGACGCAGCTTATTTGGAATCACTTCAGGCAGACCAAGAGAAGGTGCAACATTAGTTTCTCTATTTGTGTGTACCTCTATTTAGGTAAATCTGTTTGGTGGGGATTTTGTGTTTTTGGCTGTGGTCACTTTATATGTGGAATAAATTTTTGTCCCCAGCTGATGTCAGTGGGGTCGGGTTAAGCTTTGTAAATTAGAAACTTCACTACTTCTTTGGTTGACTGACCAACAAAATATTCACAGTTTTGCTCACAAACTCAGCTTTAATAATCGAGGCTAAGTGGGAAACCATCCCTCGCCCCCTTCCTCGCCACTCTAGACTTCATCAAGTTTCCGGATAGATAGCTGATCAAATGAGAGGATAAGATGTATGCAATGTTACTGTAGATCAAAGATAATTATTTTGAGGGTTGTAATAGTTCTCATGCCGTCGTGTCCTGCAAAACGTAAGAGAGGTGTTCTATTTTCATGTTTCAGGAGAGACGCAGAAAAGAAGAAGCCAAAAGAAAAATGGAAGAAGAAGAAGCCCAAAAGCAAAAGGAACTAGCATTACAAAATAAGTTAGAGGTGGGTAAACTCTTGAACCAGTGGCGGATCGAGGGGGGGGGGGGGGGGCTGGGGCCGGTTGGTCTCCCCTTTGGGATTTTTTTGTAAAATTGATGTCCCAAAAATGTAT
>JAOBRD020756411.1:0-13999 GCA_027575215.2 Hydrozoanthus sils
GTAAGAGTGAATGTATGGTGATATATACTAGTAATGATGGTACTAGTGATGTAATGGTAAGAGTGAATGTATGGTGAAATATACTAGTAATGATGGTACTAGTGATGTAATGGTAAGAGTGAGTGTATGGTGAAATATACTAGTAATGATGGTATTTGGTGTCCGTTTTATAGAAGTGTCTGTCTTATAGAGACTTTAAATACCGTAAATGACTGAGAAAACGCACGGCAGGGACCAAGTTTTAGATCTGGGTGTCCGTCTTGCCGGAGAGTTTCGACTGTACTGTTTTTACTGGTAAGACTGTCAGGCAAGCTGTTATTATGTTCCTCTTTTTATATTATATTTCGTTTTGCCTCATTATTCTTACAAGACTATGGGCGATCGTGTATACGGTGTGATGGCTTGGTGTATTCCCATATTTGTCGCGTGTTCCACCTTTGGCTCTGCCAATGGATGTGCTTTTTCTGGAGGACGGTAGGTAAACTACCGTAAACGTTCTAGTAAGTCGCCCCTCCCTATTAAGTCCCTCCCTCCCTCTCTAATAGGTCCTCTCTAATAAGCAGTGGTCCAGAGCTTCAAATTTTAAAATAAGCCCCGTATGGGTGTTTTACTGATTTAAGCGCGGAAAACTCGCAAGGCACGGTTTTACGAGTCAGGATGGGCCGAGTGGTAGCGCTCGTGCCTCCCACCTCTGTGGACCCGGGATCGAATCCTGGGTTTGAATGTGGGCTAAGATTTGTCGATCTTCTTCTGACTCCGAGGGTTTTTCACCGGGTTCTCCGGTTTTCCTCCCTCCACAAAATCGACTTTCACGCTGAGATCTGTGCCGTCGAGCGATTAAACATAAGCCACTGGCTTGGAAGAATGGGCAACCACTCCCAGCGTAACGACGACAAATAAAGTTAGTTTGCCGCCATATTCGATTCAGTCATGGTTATCAAAATTATGCCGCTCGACCTCGCGCGAAATTCAAGATGGCGCAGCAACGCCATGCCCTGAGTTTTCCGCGCTAAAAAACACCCAACTGCCCGCAAGCAGGCTAGCTGAGGTTATGATTTCGTTGCCTATGAGGATGCAAACTTTAAAACGTACTGGCTTGAACTATTTTACCAACTTTTTGGCTGGGCAGCAAAAAAAACATGTATTTCTAAGGAAGAAAAGACGATTAATTAGTAGGTGACCCACGCTTCCATCACGATACTTTAATTATAGGTATTTGAACCTTGTGTGTTGTTGCTCTAAAATGTAACAAAATCATTCATTCTATACATTCTGTTATTTAGTAATCATAACTACTTACATTTGTATTGCTTTTTGGGGAATTGAAGCGCTTTCTGAGGCGCCGCGTGAAAAAGTAAGTTTTCTATCTACACGAGTGAACGGAAAAATTCAAAATTTCCTTTCATTTGCTTTGAAGAAATTGGTTTGCGTTCAAGTACGTAGGCTACCTGTAGTTAGATACCGAGTCGCGAAGGGTCCAAACAAATATATATATATTTTTTACCGAACTGCTTGGATAAAACAATTTTTTGTTTAACCATAGAGTGTTATGTCCTTCAGTGGCATATGTGTGAATACAACATATCAGTAGATTCGAGTGAGGCCTTACCTCTGGAACGGGGTAGTTGTTTGTTGTTTGTCAAACAACAAAAATTGTGAAAAATCAGCAAAAAAAAGGTCGTTAGTTTTTTATCTTAAACAACAGTCACACAAAAAGGCGCCATTTTTTTTTCTGGTCCAAAACATTTAACCCCGGGTTAGTGCTTAGGCCACTTCAATGCAAAAATGATCCCGGTTTCTCATCAAACTTTTCAAAAAATTCAGTGAGGGGGGCGCTTTTTTTAGAGTTTTATTCTTTTTGTGTCGGTTTAGGAAAAAAAATAAACCCCACTAATTACCACACTAAGTTTCGATGTAGTCCATATTACTATTGTTCTAGATACTACTCGTGTATATTTTTATGGTTCTCTTTGTTAAAATGCCCCCAACCGAGTTGCTTGTCATTCTGTTTACTATTTCACAAAAGGGAAAAATTTCTCGATTTTTTCCTCATATACTCCTTTAGTTTAAAAAATAAAATAAAATTCAATGCGCTGGCAAACATCAGTGCCTGCTTACGATAGACCGGAATATTGTTTTAAGTGGCCTTATCAACCTTTGAAAGGCCGGGCCCAGTTGGGACTCATTTAGACTGGAATCAGTCCGGTTGAGTGTTCGGACCAAGAAAACAGGGTAGAGATAAAACAGGAAATTGACCTCACAACCCTCTGGTTACGAGTTATCGTTACTGCGCCGCCGACAATTGCTTGAAGATCAATTATTCCTCGCTAACTCCGATCTTTTGTCGTTCCTTGGTTATGGTAGTAAACTATGTAATGTCTCTCTATACGTAGGTTGACGTTTGTAGCAGCTCGAGAGGGTCATTTACCGAAAGTGCTGGCAATGGTTCACAGCACTCGACACACTCCTTTACCTGCCCTTCTGTTCACGGTTAGTGACGCATTGCTGCTAAAGAGATTGGGGAATACTCAGAGTAAACGTAGAAAACATATTTAAGATCAGAAATGCTTAACTTGTTGTTTATTATTTTCTTTAGCTATACTGTAGTCGTTGTGTATTTTGTTACAAAGCGTTTAAAGAATGTTAAGTCCGTTCTTTTGATTTTGTACGGGTTTTCTCTTTAGTTCCTTGTAAAGTTTGAGCGGATTTCTTCTAATACCCAAGAAAAGTTTCTTCTTTTCACTATATCGTTGTTGGAGTGGTTTCACCCCGAGAGAATTTATAAAAACCCTACACACAAAAAAACATCCAACGACATTAGATAAGTACCTTGCTGTTTTCTTTCACTCGGCTATCATTGTTCTTTGGATTTTTGCGCGAATTGATAGTGTAAATTGTGATTGGTGGGACACACGTGCTTTGAATGGTGTATTGCTTTTAAATCTGCATGAGTGAAAAAATTGCAAAGGAGCGATTTGCTTCTTTTATAACAAATTGAGAGCAAAGTTTCTTCGATTTGATTGGATATCAACGGTATCAACAATTTCTTGATTCAGGGCAAAATTACTCGGCGCTGATTGGGGGCTGTTATACTTCCGAAGTTTACCGAAAATCTTTGAAAAGTCTTTAAATATGCCTTAGAAACGTTTTGTAGCCGTTTTCGAAAATTTTTCAAAATTTGCGAAGATTTAAAAAGGTTTGAATATCTCCGTAGATTTTCCGAAAAGTTTTAAAATTCATAAAACGCCTTAGAAACATTTTAAAACTGTTTCCGAAGATTACGAAAGTTTTGAGAGATTGCAAAGGTTTTCAAACTCAAAAAAACTTGGGATACGCTTTCTCGGGTCGGTACCGCGAAAAATGAAGAATTTTGCTCTCGATATCATAAACTTGTGAAACTTCCTGGTGAAGTTTAGGGTTAGTTTCACTTGTGTTTTCATTTTTTTCCAAATTGGAAATTTTGGAAAAATATTGAAATCGAAAACACTAATGAAATTAACCCTAAATTTTATGTTGCCCCATGCGATTACCTATATACCAATGATTTAGTTTCCATGCAGTTCCTGGTCTAAACCCAACTCACTCTTGTAGAAGAATTAATTTCATTTTCGCCGACTAAACTGCAGAGTATACTCGCTTGGTTGATGTTGCTTCCCGATTCAAGCAGCTTCGAGACCCTGATCAACTATTTCAGCTTCGCCGCCTGGGTCTTCTACATGGCCACAATTTTGGCTCTCCTTTGGCTGCGCTACAAGAAACCTGACATGGAGCGACCTTATAAGGTGGTTCACTAGATACTTTCTTTACATTAGCTTCTTTGTTTCTGCAATTCATTTACCTTCTTTACACAACGCGAGCAAAACAATTTGCCGGACTACAAAGAACTACACTCAGCTTCCCAAAACTATTTCAAAGAAAAATAGGAGAGATTACTAACAAAATATTTTGATCAAACCAAGGATTTTATATCGAACAGCGAAAGCAAAGTTAGGTGATGCTAGTAATGGTGGTTAGTGGATTGGTTCGGGGGAAGGTTAATCTGAAAAAATAACTGTCCTTTTGCTTTACTTTAGCAGCAACTAATCCTGGTTATTTTTGTCAGTTTTCCAATTCAACCCTTCAAGTTCCCCCGAAATTGCTTCGTGTGTACGGAATAGAATAGTACTTCTAGCTGATATTTCCTTGTATTGACCGTAGGTGTGGACAATAGTGCCTGTTATTGTCCTACTGGCCTCCATATATCTGGTGGTAGCACCGTTCTATGAAGCTCCATTGGAGTCGTTCTTCTGCTCCTTGTTTATACTGGCTGGGATCCCTGTGTACCTGTTCTTTGTCTACTTCGATGTCATGCCAAAATGCTTTTCAAACTTAACTGGTAAGTTTAAGGCCTAGGTATTGTCCTATTGACATGGTAACATAGGTGCAAAAATAATGATAACTATAAAATATAGAAGGTATCATAAATGGTATTGAAGGCGCCATCTTAACAGCAAAATCCAACACAATTAAAAATATTGCAGCTGTGAATTTTTACTACAATACCTTGCAACCCCACACTGCTTAAAGTGGCACAGTTGAGGCTTTCGCTTTGCAAAACCTTTTACTTACGTAGAAAACAATGTTTACAAGATTCGAAACGTTTTTTTCAGTGGTATTTTATGAGCGACTTAGTTTTCCCTCATTTTGGATTGATAAGGCGCTACACCAGTCCGTTGATGACAGGGTCCGAGTCCCAACTGGGCCGTTAACTCATTCGCGCTTTGAAAAACTGAATCTCAATGGAATAAACAAAAGCAATAAATTATTCATATTTCGATGACAATTCGTTTTTTTGTTTTGTTCCCCACAGCCTCGCTATCATATCTAAGTAAGATTTTTAAAATATCGAAATTGGTCTATTCTGATGATATCCTTAAATTTGATCATTTAATTCTAATGATGGCTACAAAGAGAGGAGCTGAAATGTCAAAGTTTCTCAAGTTTTAACATTTATTACGTGTAATTAAACCGTAGAGTTTATTTGTTTTTTATTGAAGTTTGATGACTGGAAAATAGTACATTAATCTTTTTAATTAGCATTTTGAGAATAATAAGTGTGTTCTTCTGCGAACTGTAACGCATTTTCCGTTTCCATTTCAGAGAGTTTGACGTATTCATTGCAGAAGATTTGCGATGTGTACCTTCCGGAGTCTGAAGACAAGATATCGTCCACTTAAACTACTGTTGGATGTATGTTAAACAATTTGAAACATGAGTTTTGCGAAATCTCTCTATTTAATATTGAAAAATTTTACGTCGGGGAGTTTTTGTTTCAATGATAAAACTTTGTCACTTGTCTCCTCGAGAGGAAACGTGTTAGCAATTAACCCTTTCGGTCCCAGTTGTAACGCTTAATTCTCCCAACTGGAGCCCATACTTTTCATTGAATTAGTTCGGGAGAACTTGGTATTGAAATTGGCTTTTCATCTTCAATAGTTCGTTCTGTGTGATCAGTTCTCATTTTCTTAACACCAAATGCCTTATTTCGTATATGTCGGGTAAAGAGAAGTTAGATATCGATACACTCATTGTTTTATAAGAATATCTTATAACATAGAAGGCAAAATTACTTCAAGCTGATTGGTTAGCAGTGGGGGTTATTTTTTCTTAATTCAGGGCAAAATTACTTAGCGCTGATTGGTCGCTGGTACACTTCCGAAAATTTCCGAACACTTCCGAAGATTTTCCGAATATATTTAAAAATCATGAAAATGCCTTAGAAATATTTCAAACCTCTTCCGAAGATTTCCAAATGTTTTCAGAGGTTGCGAAGATTTTGTTTCATTTGGGAGAAATAAGTTAAGTTATGCAACGCTTTTAAATTCGTGGGATCCCGCGGAGAATGAAGAATTTTGCCCTCGATTTCATAAACATGTAATCGCCTGGTTCCTTGTAAAATTTCAATTTTTCCAAATTGCCCTCGTCGCTTCGTTACTCGGTCCCATGTGACATTCTTTTTAATACTTCTTTTTGTGTCTAGGTTGAAAATTTTAGATATTTTGGGGATTTTAGCCTTCTAAACTCATTATCATAAGTACGTGTGTGTTGTAGAGACGGGGCTGGGAAGAATATTGGTTCTCCAACATAAAAGCGTGTACTCTTGTTCCATTTTTCTCAAACGCAAACATCACGAAAAATAATTTAAACTGTAAATGAGTTAACTAGTCGGCTTGGAGAGGTTACGTTGCCGCCATCTTGGATGTCATAGTCGAGGCGCATGCGCATGCTCGCACCCAATGACTATATCCAAAATGGCGGCAACACCGTGCCGTGTAAGTTTTCCGCGATAAAAAGAAACACCCAACCACCGGCAAGTTGGCTAATGAACGTATCCATGGTTTTGTGCCGTAACATAACCAAAAAATAAATTTCGTGACCATTCCTTAGCCTCAGGTGACTTCTGAGCCTGTTCTTACTTTTTGGCCGATTTTCACCCTGACGTTCTTATAAATGAATGTAAAAAGGTTCTTCTAAAAAAAAGCATACATGTATCTGGGCTGAAAGGGTTAATAATGTATATCGTTGCTGTATTTATCGTTTGTTGTCATGGCACATAAAATTTCCTGCCACATACCTCATGCAATACTTTTCTTTAGATATGAAATACTTTAGCACAAACACAAATCTTGTGTTTAATTAATTGTTGCCAATGAGGAAAACATCCTTAGGTTAAATTTATCAACCAAAGCGAGAAACTTTTTATTTGTTTTCGCTACATTTTTTGGATCTGTTTCACATGCACATCATCTCTGACTATTCCAAATTGAATCACAAGGCGTTAAAAATAGATTAATACAGATGACATTACTTTTAATACTTCTTTAAAAATTATATTTTTCTTACTGCTTTTTAGATAGCCAATACAAGTAATAGTTTTTCATAAAGTTCAATTTACTGATGTAAATATGCATAACGCTAAAAGTACCGACACACGTTTACAAAACTGCTGATATTAGCTTTGTTATGGGGCAAGTTAAGTGCCTATGAAATGAAAAACTACCTCAGTAGTTATAATCAAAGAGTGCGGGAGTTATAATCAAAGAAAAAAAAATTAATGGCAAAATTCTCCGAAAGTGATTTGATTAAAAGTATGGTTCCTAGATGGAATTTGTGAATACATCATTTCGTACTCGGGCTTCAAATTTGAAAGTGAACTATTAATTCTGTCATTTTATGTTACTATGAATTTAGCACGATTTTCGCCGCATCTTGTAAGCTCCTATCAGATTTTCCATTTTTGATTTCACTCGTTATTTCAATCAACAGTGGCAGTGCAAACTAGCCAACGTTGAGGTGCCATTTTTTACCACTCGGTTTGGTTAACTTTATTAATCGCACGTTCTTGTCAGTAAGGACGAAATAGCGTTATTTTTTTAAAACTATGCAAGATTGTATTATGAAAAAGTGTGATTCTTGATATTTATTATGAATTTCGTTGAAGAGAATTTAGAATTGAAGATAACTAACTGGTCGCAACATAAATACATCTTCGAATTTATTGTTTGCTTAATGTAAATAAAGATGTTGAAACGCGTTTTTGACCTGTTTTTAAGGCATTTTAGTAAATGCATTCATGTAATCAAAAGGACTCTCTCTCTCATCGAGCGATCAGTATTTAAACTTTCGCGGCCAGGGCCCTTATTTTCTGTATTCGGCCAAGAGAAGTAAAGGCTCTACTTTGACTTGAACTGGATTTTTGAACCAGTTTGCAAATCAGTTTGTGTTGCAAAAAAAGCGAGGTGGCCACGCATTTATTGAAAGAGATTGTTTCTGGTAAAATTTTACCGATTATTGTAAGTATTTTGAGTCCTCATACACATACATTTGAAACATTTTAAAGAAACTGGGAATTCCGAGAATGTTTTTCCTGAACGTCTATGCCTTACTCCATAACGTGGCTGTTTGTGCGTAACGCTGACGTTAATTTCTTTGTCGGTCGTGGCAGGCTAAATAGTAAACAATTTTAAAATAATCATCTCAAACTGCATTTCATACTTTGGCTAAAAGCCACCTTTGATTAAACTCTAAGCTGCAACTGCTGGGGTCGCGAAATTCCTTTTATCGGCGCACAGTTGAACCGAACTTTTTTCTCCAACAACTTCTTATCGTAGTTTCCATTGTAAACGCTTTTCCACACCCGTTCCGGTGAGAAAGAAGTAGCATCTTTCAGATATATGTTACAATCCAAATAATCCCTTAACCCTCTTCAACGTTCATCGAGACGGTATTTTATTGGCATCTAATTGTTTCTGAGAATATCATTGCTCATAATTAACACTCAGTGTTTTACTGGCAGGCTTATTATAGGCCTGTTGTTAGTGATGTTTTAGTATTCATAAACTGAAAACTTACTATAAAATCAAGAAGCAGAATCAAGGGCAAATCAAAAGCAAATCAAGGGCTGTTCTCCTGTGCTGTATTTATTGATTTACAAAAAGCGTTCGATTCAGTGAATCATTCAATATTGATTTTAAAAAGCTTGATTGTTTAGGAGTAAGGGGTTGCATAAGCAATCGGTTTGAGTCTTACCTGTCGGGAAGAAAGCAAACAACTGAAACTGATGGTTGTATTTGTCAGAAGGAGATTAATTCCTTCGGGAAGGTACCACAAGGGTCAGTCCTTGGTCCCTTGTTGGTTCTCCTTTTTATCAATGACATAAATAAAACTTCCAATATCCTTGTAGTGAAGATCACTATTTTGATGTTTCCGAATCTATACAGGTTTTCTCAAAACTGAAACCGACAGTTTCGTAACGCCCCCATGAGCCAGTTCATTTAAAAATCTACACATATTACTATCACGTTAGTTTTAATTCTTTTTCTTTCTCTGTACCGTTTATAAAATTATCAGTGCTTTTTAAAACCTTAAATGTAAAAATTGTGAAATTATATCTACCTGAACTAATTTAATATGATTAATATGCCTTGTAATTCACTATTCTAGCTAGAAACGTATATCAACTGTGACCACTGACCTGCCTTGATTAGTTCCGTACTATCTGCAGGCCAGTGGTGTACCTCATGCAATCATGTAACATTTACGTAGTCAAAATAAAATTGAACTGAATTTGAATTGAATTGAAGCAGTACAGTAAAAATCCGTGTGTAGGAACCAAGAACCTGGCAGAAGTTTGCCATTTTAAATAAGAACGTAAACAGTAATCTTATGCGTTGGGTTACATTACATTTTCATATAGATTGCAAAAATCCTATAACCCCAAGTCACACACACAGTGTATATGTAACATAAAATGTTATTACAAACGCAAGTCCGGGGACATGCTCCCGTGGAAAATCTTGAAATTTGAATTAAAGCCTGAAAAAGTGCTGAAAATGCTTCCAATTTTGTCAATAATTGGTAAAAAATAATTCTGTTTTTCTCAATTTCTTGTTGGTTCTAGTGAAATGTATTTTGTAACATAATGGAGATCTTGCTCCGTAAATGCGGTGCCAAGATCTACTTTCCTTCCTGATGCAAATACATTCGGAACTGTTTAAAACATTTTTGCTCTAATATTTTCGGAAGTATATTTGGAAAATTATTGGGGCGGCTAAAGCCCTCTGGCTACCCCCGCTGTGCGATCCCCCTTGCAATTCAGAGAAAAACCTACTTAGCCTAAACTGCTAATAACTACCCCAAAAATATAAGAACCTGTTTTTCCAAACCTTGAAAAATGTAGGTTCTTACACGCTGGTTTTTATTGTACGAGTACTTTGGCGACTGAAAAGCCCGACTCTGTTGGATTACACAGTGGAATGCCATTGAAAAGCCGCAACGAGTTGGAAACCGGACCCTCAAAATCGCCACATAGGTTCCGTCAATTAGCTTAATTAGTCTTGCATCTGATTGAAGGCGTTCGATTATGCTAGCGAGGTAGTAACCAAGTTTAATACATTGAAAAAAGTCCCTTTGTCTATGCCCGCGCTCAAATAATTTGTTATAGTTTTCAATAGTCACAGCCCCACTTATTATGCGTGGTTTGTTGAATGCAGTTTTTTGAATAAAGCAGTAATTAATTAGCTTTTGTCAGAAATGCTCAGAGAACAAGTTTTGAGCACTTAAAAGAAAGGACGAGAAGGAATGTTTGATACATAGAGTAATGGAAAGGACACGCGTCACTGATCTAACTTTGATAAAACTTTTGATTTCATTTTGAGCATACCGTAATTATTCGAATTAGCGTTAGCGCCATGCCTCCAATTAGTGCCCCCCCTCCCCCGCAAAAACAATTCCAAGTGCCGGTGAAGTTTATCATCCGGAGTTTAGTGAGAAAATCGTTTAGTTCATTGTAAACGAAGTTGCTGCTTGCTGAAAATCGTGAAAAGTTAAATAGAGCCCAGCCTTGAATAATCGCCCACCCAAAAAGGCAAAAAATTTAATTAGCGCCCAGAGGGCTAGCTAATTCGAATAAATATACGGTATGTGTGTATGGTCCTTAGTATAATATCATGGTATGGTATGGTAAGGCGTCAGTGTCCCGTGTGGAAGGCATAGGTGTTGAACCTTCGCCCAAGGTGAGGGGAAGGCGCTGCTTAAGTTGCACTAGCATCGGCAAACGGTTAAACCTTCGAATCTTCTCGGATAAGGTTGTTAAACCGTAGGCCCAGTCTCTCGATCTCCCATCAGGAGACTCAAACAATCCACAACACTTAGAGAGTAGGGTGATTATGGTGTTGTGGCCTCAGGACCGAACTCAGACAGATAATCGATTTAAGCCGTACGCGTATATAGCGGACTGTCTAAGGCCCTCGATACCAAAGTCCTTGTATTACTTTGTAATAGCACGTTAGCATATTCTGATAGATCATGCGCCATATAAGCAGCAAACTATTATATATTATTGTTATTATTTTGTTATTATTATTACTAATATTAGGGAAAAGGTCAAAACAATGGTACTTCCTGTGAACCCAATTTAGGGGGGTGGGGTATAATGTGCCGCCACCCACCCCCTTTTTTCAAAAAGGCTGAATTTCAGGAGCAAATATCATGTTCAATAAAATAGATATTGATAAAGTGCTTGCACCAACGCCTTCCTTGTGGAGAGAGGAGACCATAATACAATAAAAACCAATACCTCTAAATCAGGTTTTGAGAAATTGAGCTCTGAAAAAGTGGTTGGGGGTGGGGTAGGGGGTATGTGCCGCCACCCACCACCTGCCTCGACAAAATTGGGTTTCTTAAAAGTACAATTGTTTGGACTTCTTCCCTTATTTGAATTATTTATAATAACTATTGTTATAATTATTATTATTATCATTCGAATTACTTTGCTAATCATAATTAATATTAATATTATTGCTGTTACTACTATAATTATCATTATCATTATTATTTTCATTGTTGTTGTTGTTGTTGTTGTTAATGTTAGTAATATTGTTGTTATTCGCATTATAATTATTGTCTTGCTATTATTATTGAGTTCTAGCCATTTTTGCATCTTTCACGCTATTCTCCAGTGGTTTTCACGCACTCCCTTGACTAGAAGTTGCGAACACACAAAAGACAAAGCGGCCATGTTGGTGTCATACACAAAAGAAAAAAACTAAAATTCTTTTGTTCAAGGATGCAAACATGGCCGCTATGACGTCAAGTGAAAACCGACAACTTTAGCGCGGCCAAGCTACTCAAAACTCTTACGTATTACACTGTTTAGTATTGTTTCCACTTAACACAACAGAGGAATCTGATTGTGTGGTGTTCACTCTTCGGCTAACGCAGGCATTTGAAGATCTAACACTTTTTGGAGGAAGAGCGTCACTTTCTCTGCAATAGACAAAAACGTAAACAAATGAAAAGGTTTTCCTAGGTTGGCGTGCTCAATTAAGATACGAAAATGGTTTCAACGACGACGACGGTTTGTAGAAAAGCACACTTCTTGCTTGTCCTTTCCGACCGCGTATGGCTAATTTGCTTTATCTTTAACTTTTCTGGATCATGCATTGTGAACAGAAAAAGGTTGATGTATATATTTTCCTTAAAGGTAAATGAAGACGACCATTTTTTGTACGTCGTTCTCGTAGTCTTAAAAGTTCAAAACTGAGCTTTTCGTGTTCTAATTTTTAAGACGACGGCGTGCAGATGACCAGCACGGTGCATTCCAACGTGCAGCTATTGTATTCACTATTGTTCTCTGCCGTCGTCGTTGGCGTTGGTCTACTCGTTGCTTAAGGAACAAGAACGGCAACACCAACCACGACGACGGCGAAAACAATAGTGAATACAATAGCTGCACGTTGGAATGCACTGTGCTTGCTACCTGCACGCCGACGTCTTGAAAATGACAACGTGAAAAGCTTAATCTTGAGTTCTTACAACCACGGGAACGATAAACAGAAAATTTTCTTAATCTTCTATTATTTTTATGCAAGGAGTTTTAATCTTTTTCTGTTCACAAAGAGTCACTAGGACAAAAGATCTAGAGATGGCAAACGAGCTTGACATGGTCGAAAAAGAAAAGCAAGAAATATGGTTTTGGAAGCCGTCGTGGACGGTGTTGCAGTACTTGTTGCCTAAAAAGTCTCTAACATCGTTACAAGACGGGAGACAATCGCCCAACCCGAGGAGTTCAGAGATTCTTCGCCGGTGCAACGTCACATTTGTATACAAACTTCTAAGCACTGGCATATGATCGAGGCTTAGCATATTGATTATTAAAGAATTGCTGTAATGCAGCTAAAAACTTGAATACTTAACTCTAACTGCGTTGGCCAAGAACATAAACTTAGTAACTTGTTCGCTGTGCTTTAAAGAACATTCAGTATTTTCTGACTTTGCTTCTACGTTGCTTGAAGAACCATAGAGCTGCATAGAGTATTGAAACTAATATGGAGTCTCTAAGTAGCAAAAGCGGAATGAGTGCAGTACTTACCCATATAAATCGTACAGCAACTGGGAAAGGCCTTGTAACGAACAACGATCAGGTACACAGGTATCCCAGCCAGAATGAAGAGCAAACAAAGGGAAGATTCCACCGGAGTCTCGTAAAACGGGGCAACAATCAGATAGATAGAGGCAACAAGGAGTAATAGTGGTATAATGATCGAGATCTGGGAGAGAGATTGAGTTTAAGGTTAAAACAATAGACTTAATCCGCTGTTTACGTCACAGTCTCTGAATCGGGTAAACAATACACCGATAGACGCGGCAATATGATGCACCAAGGTCAGTTATTTCTACCTTTTTTCAAAGTATTGGCAACAGCTTATTTTTTCCTTTCATAATTTTCCAATGGATAAAAAGTATCAAAATGAAAAAACATTTAAAGATAACCTGCTTTAGGTAAAAAAACCCGATTGAGATGTGATGCTTGTGCGAAGTGCTTTTCGATTCATTTCCTGAAAGACGAATTAAGCAATCCCGAGGGAATCTGCGGGGTTGATACTTTAGGGGTACCTCGCTCCCTTGAATATTTTTGTCAGAATAACCTTCTTCCTGCATCATTATTGCTTGCTGCTTTCTTTGTTTGTCCAATTCAGATCCCGTGACTCACCAGGTTTTTGGAAGCATTTAGGGACAAATAACTTGCACAATTGCATAATGTACTTATGCTGAAATTACCGAGATTTTAGCCGTTTCTGTTCACTCGAAGTTACCAGAAAAGGAGAAATCAACACGCGATATACTGCCATATATTGTCAACCACTTATGTAGCTGATGACTGCCTGATCGTTTAGGATGAACGAAAGGAACTTAGAATAATATGGTATATAGTTTTTAAAAAAACTATTGAGTGCGTCGGCGAGTAGTAAAAACTTGAAGTATATATGATAAATGAATTATCGTCGCCGTAAGATGATGGGAAAAGCTGTTTACGTCACAGTCTCTGAATCGGGTAAACAATACACCGATAGACGCGGCAATATGATGCACCAAGGTCCGTCCACTCAATAGTTTTTTTAAAAACTATATACCATAAGTTTGATCAACTTGTGCGAAACCTTATACCCTGCCATGCCTA
>JAOBRD020756516.1:0-13999 GCA_027575215.2 Hydrozoanthus sils
GGAAGAATTTACCAACATGGCATCTGTAGTGTTTTGGGCTGAAAGGGTTAAAAGTGAAATTCTCCCAAACTGATTACCTGGAAAGTATGAATCCTAGTTGGGAGAATTTACCAACATGACATCTGTGGTGTTTGGGGCTGAAAGGGTTAAATGTGAAATTCTCCCAAACTGATCACATGAAAAGTATGAATCTTAGTTGGAAGAATTTACCAACATGACATCTGTAGTGTTTTGGGCTGAAAGGGTTAAAAGTGAAATTCTCCCAAACTGATTACATGGAAAGTATGAATCCTAGTTGGGAGAATTTGCCAACATGGCATCTGTAGTGTTATGGGCTGAAAGGGTTAAAAGTGAAGTTCTCCCAAACTGATTACATGGAAAGTATGAATCCTAGTTGGGAGAATTTACCAACATGACATCTGTAGTGTTTTGGGCTGAAAGGGTTAAAAGTGAAAATCTCCCAAACTGATTACATGGAAAGTATTAATCCTAGTTAGGAGAATTTACCAACATGACATCTGTAGTGTTTGGGGATGAAAGGGTTAAAAGTGAAATTCTCCCAAACTGATTACATGAAAAGTATGAATCCTAGTTTGGATAATTGAAGGGCCTTGTGCAAAAACAACATAAATGACATTTGTTAGAATTGTCATTTCTCCCTACCTTATCCCTTTTATCTCTTCATATTCATAACCGTTGGGAGAATTTAGCATTTCATACAAAATCGCTTTGATTGTTTTTGCATTTTGCATTTTTTTTGTGTTAGGGGCTGAAAGGGTTAGAAGAACTTTTCTGGTTAGGGATCAGTGTTGGGTCCTGCTTCCAAAATAAAATGTGTGAATATGATATCTAAGAAACAATGTGATTTTATCATGGCAGATCACAGAAAATTATTCTGTCCATATATGGTAATGCTCAAGGTAATTGTTCATTTTTTGAGGAAGAGTCTTGTGATCTTCCTGGTATTTACTTTCTATAACAAATTTGTTGTAGTGAAAGATGGAAATGTTACAATGTAACTATGTATAAATGATGTTAAAATGTTTTTTTTTTTTCAATCTAGACAAAGTTGCATGAGAAACTTTGTGACCAGAGAACTATTGCAACAATTGCAACTCACGATTTGTCCTCATTGGAATTTCCATTAAAATATGGTGCATCTTGTATGCAAGACACATGGTTGACACCCCTTGGGCAAGATAAGGACGTCACAGCAGAAGAGTTGGTGGTACAACTTAAAGCGGAGGCATTGAAACTCAAGGAAAAAAGCAAGCGAAATCCAAAGACTGGTCTCTATAAGTAAGGAAGATGGCTTCGTAATTGTTTGTTATTTGTTTGTAGAATTTTCATAACATCCTTAGATTGGGATGGGTTTAAAGGCCAGTTTAATTGGACTAGCCAAACCAATATTTAAAAAGTGGGTCCAATTTATATTATGTGCTTCAGGAACAGAATGATGATGTGGCATCAATATAATTACCTCTAAGTTTTCATAATTTAAGGGTCTTGTGCAAAAACAATGTAAGTGACTTTTGATGGAGTTTTCATTTCTCTCTACATTATCCCTTTATCTCATCATAACCGTTAGGAGAGTTGAGCATTTCATACAAAGTCACTTAAATCATTTTTGCACTAGACCCTTCAATTACTCAAATAGATTTTTAAGTAAATTAGCTTGTATTCATTTATTCTCATAGCCAAATTAATTTTTAAACTTCAATTATTATCCTGTTACAGTGTTCAACTACTTTGTAACTGATTACAAGTAGTTTTCATCCCTAATCATTCCCTTAGTACCTTATTAGCCTTTAATTTGCTATTTGTATTTGTGGGTAAAAGCTCAGTAAAAAAATGTATTGAATAATACTAAATCAAAAATAGTCAATTACCATGCACCATTGCTAAGATGTTACATTATGGAAGTTCATGTAATGTTTGAGTGCACCAAACAGTGTAGGCTGTGGGAATCAAGTTGTTCTGGCTCAAAACCCAATATTATACTTGTTTTGATATTAAGTTTTTTGAATATTGTTTATACAAAGTTGCATAGAAATATTATACCAAATCAAATTTTTTCTAACACTAATGACTATCATGATCCAAAGTTCATGGGTTAGTGAATGGTATATCTTGGACTGTCTCAGATGGCCTTTTAAAATCTGAGCCTAGGACTTTAGAAGCAATGAATACCAGTAATCTGAGACCAGGCTTAAAATACCAAGACTCCAAACAAATTTCTAGCAAAATAGAGGTTTTGAGCCCTGCTCTGCAGAAATGCTGAGAATGTGATCCATTTTGTGAAGAAATCTGAGACTTCCAGATGGAGAAAAAAAATACAAAATGTGACACCCAGAGACACGCCAAAAAACAAAAACAATATTTTAAAAACTTTAGTTTTCAGAGACTTTGATTTTTTTAGGGACCATTTGCTACTCCAAAATCAAAAAAATTTTGATAGCATTTAACCCTATTCACATTCGTATATACTATTCATCATATTACATTATGATATACTATTGGATGGCCCCATGCTGGTGGGCCCCCATCCAGGTGACTGGCTGGCTGCATGCATGGCAGATCCACTTCAGATCTCCAGATGGCTCTGTCCAAAGGACCTGTGGCACCCAGATCCCAGGCTTCTCGATCATTCCTTACTACCTCCATCCACATTTTTTGGTTCTTCCAGGCTTTGGTCGACAGTAAACAACCAGTTCAAAAGCTTTCTTTATTGCACTATCCAATCTCCATACACGCCCACACCAGCGTAATCTCCTCTCTCTTAAGTTATGCTCCATATCCTTAAAACCAAGCTTTCCCAGACTATGAAACTTTCCTCCCAGTCAATCAGGATCTTCGTGCCTTCAATAATTGAGGTGGTAAGATCACAAATCATCTTTGCTCGAGTATCACCAACTGCACTGATAATTTCGATAACAATACCTGATGGCCCAGCAGTTTTGCCTGACTTCATTTTGGAGATTTTAATCATATCAATGGTCACAGAGACGTGCACCCCTTCCTGAGGTGGAACTTCAGGCAGGTGTGCAGGATCCCATTCAAATTCCACATTAAGAAGTCACTCATAATGCTCGACCAATGCTTTTTGCTTCATCTCATCACTCATGGATAATTCCCCTGCATCGTTTCTCGCTGGCTTTTCGCCAACAACATCGGCATTATCATGCCGCATCTGATTTGCAAGACATCTGATGATTGCGGGGATATGTTTTTGAACATTACCTTATCTGATTCATGACGGGCTTTATGAACAACCCTTCTAGCATAACTTTTAGCAGTGTCATATGCAGCTCTAGTGCCTTTTCCTTTCTTCCATGCTTTGAAAGCAAGTCGTTTAGCTTTGATTACAGAATCTACAAGGTCATTCCACCACCATGTCTCTTGATGCCAACGATGTGGTTTAGTCCTACCACAGATTTGTTCAGTTGTTCCCAACAAGCCTTCTAGGTTTGCCCAATATCTTCAGTGTTGGCATCTGCTGAGTAGTCAGCAGTGTTCACTTCAAAAGCCTCTTGAAAAATGACTGCATACAAGCAGGTCCTTAAGTTTCCAGGTCTTTAGGCGAGGGACAAACTTGCATTTTACTTTGGGTGGTAAATCTACATTCGTATCACAGACCAGAAACTGTTGTTGTAAAGCAATTTCCTCGCCAGGTATGACTTTAACATCCATGGCAAGTTTGCGCATACATTTTCAGAACAGAATAAAGTCAATCTGGGTAGATGTATCTCCACATCGATTTGTGATAAGATGACTCTCACGTTTCCTGAAGCATGTATTGCTAAGGAGTAGGTCATGGGCTAAGATAAACTCTGTGATCCTTTCTCCTTCAACATCAGGTTCTGTCGTCCCATAGCCAAAACCAACAAGCTTGATCCACTACTATATACATGGCCATTCCAATCCCTACATGAGATCAGAAACTCAGAAATTCTTCGAACCTCAAATACTTTTTCAATCCACTCTTCAGCTATCATCACACCAACCCCAGCAGTGTCCTCTCCAGACCAATATAGTTTAAACTTGCAATTCTTTCCCTTGATTGTATGACAGCAACCACCACAATACCTGGTCTCTTGGACACAACATACATCACTACTTCTCCAAGATAGTATTTCAACTGCCTGACACAACTTTCCACCCAGAGTATTCACATTGATAGCACCAACTCTAAATATTCTCAGGCGCTTGCTTGATTTGTTGTGATGGCCTCACCCTACCCCTCGCACCAAAGAAGGGGCCAAGCTGGAGAAATAACCAACTCGACTATGCATGTCAACACTGCCTATCTCTTGATCCGTATTTGAGCTTGCCATGATAAAGTTGAAACAAGTGTTTTACAGAAGCGCCTGTCCTAGCTGACCTCCCAACTCAAAACTTAGTGACATTTGGGAATCCACCATTCCCACACTCGGGCTTTATGCTTCACCATTGTCCATATTGAGTGGATCAAACGCTGAGCCAAATAATAACTAAAACACCATGGCCAGTTAATCTTGTCTGTTGATCACTGCTGTTTAGTCCTGTCACCCAGGCTGTGACAGCTCATGTCCCTGAGAAAGGCCTTCAACTGAAGTCCACCAGATAAGCATCCACCTACTGCAAACATTTCACTGCAACTCCAGGAAGGGAATGGATAGATTTAAAAGGCACCAAACACTCGCCTTTCACAAAAAAAGGGGAAAAAGATAACTTCCAACCACCCCACCACCCAAAAAGCTACATCCTAGTTTGTTTTCATTTTGGTACTTCGTTTGTCGTCTTTACAATAGTTTTGTTTGGTTTGTTTTTGTGGTATGAAATATAAAATGAAGGAACTATAACGCATGTTCTGATTGGAAGAACTATTGTGTTGATTTTCAGGTTTCTACATCTTGTTGAAGACGTGTCGATGTGTGCCTATGTACAGGACTCTAGTGATTCAGTCATTTCATTGCCACCCATAACGAACAGTGAGAAGAGTAAAGTAAGTCTAATTGCTCAGATAGCAGGTTTGTGATCCTCGAGTGTTGTGTCAGACATTGATGGAGGAGGAGGGGAGCAGAAAAGTTTGGTTAGCTAAATTTCAAGACATCGAAGCACCCAAGCTTTTAGTTTGTATTTGATACATGTCACAGCTTCGATTTGTTTATAAGACTTTGTATGGAAATTTGTGGTTGCCGTGAATATCGTTCAGAAACAAAATTCACAAAACAATATAAAAAATATTGTAAGTTGTACTTGCTTGCTTAGTGCTCTTTCTTGTTGGTTCTTGTGAAATCTGGGGCCGTTTCGACCGTTATTTGAAGAGTTGTAGGTTCCCTTCTCCCACCTTTTTCCTAACTTTTTAAAAAAATGTTAATTTCATATTCTTTATTTTGTAACTTGAACAAATTAATGCATGTTTCGATCAACATTATCATCTTCAGAGAGATCAACCTCTGACATGAGGTAATATGCTAAAGGCAAGTGAAAGAGAAACTGTATAATCCGTACATGTCAGAGTTAACCTCTCTGAAGATGTTGACATATATCATGTAAATTTTTCAAATTCATTATAGTTGTGTAACTTTTTACTAGTTTTCATATAAAGCATCAGCTTTCTAGATAACATTAATAC
The DNA here is from genome assembly GCA_027575215.2 of Hydrozoanthus sils. Lineage (NCBI taxonomy): Eukaryota > Metazoa > Cnidaria > Anthozoa > Zoantharia > Hydrozoanthidae > Hydrozoanthus > Hydrozoanthus sils. The sequence continues at coordinate 5,618 of JAOBRD020756516.1, forward strand.
TGTAAGAGTACAAATACCTGTTATTGTTAGATATAAAACGAGAAATAGTGGTTGATATGATATTACTTATGTGTGCCAACTGTTCATTATTGTCAGATTAAAGCTGGAAAACATGATGTGTTGATAGAAGTCACCTCACCCATTGATCTTGGCTCTTGCAAGAAGGTCATAGAATCATTGATTGAAAGAATGATGGAGCTTGGATTTTCATCTGACGAATCAAGAGCAAGTCAAGATTCTGATTTGTTAGAATGCAGTGCAAGTGGTAGCACCGAATCTCAAAGTAAATCTGCAACTGAAGATGTGGAAATTGGGAATCATACGACAGAGTGTCTTGTTATAGAGCAAGTCCGAGTAATTGGTACTGATGGCCAACTGAAAGTTGTTTATCCATCAAATTCTGATCTCCGCTTTAAGTCAATAGCTTTACAACACACTAACAGTTCTTAGCTATGTTACCAAAGAGCTAAATTTTACAAAGGCCAGTAAAAGATAGATGTGTTTGTAGTACTAACCGAGAAACTAACCTGAAAGTTGTCTATCTGTCAAATGCTGATCTCTGCTTTAAGTTAGTCACTTTAAAATACAGCAACAGTTCATAGTTACCACAGAGCTACATTTTACAAAGGTCAGTAATTTTAGATAAATGTGTTTCTAGTACTAATAACCCAGTAATTAAAAACTGGAAGATGTTTATCCGTCAAATGCTGATCTCCACTTTAAGTCAATAACTTTACAACACAGTAACAGTTTATAGCTATGTTACCAAAGAGCTACACTTTACAAAGGCGATTAAAAGATGGATGTACTGACAGTAACCCAGGTCAACTAGAGTTGTCTATCCGTGAAATGCTGATCTTCACTTTAAGTCAATAGCTTTACAACACAGTAACAGTTCATACTTACATATGTTACCACAAAGCTACACTTACAAGGTGTCAAGTGCGAATATGACTTGCAAAAAATAGGAAAAGAGGAACAAAAATGCTGAAAAATAAAAAAAATAGGAACTTTCTCCTCGAAATAGGAAAAAAGTAGGAACATTTCTGTAACTTCAACTCTGACATCTACCGATTTATAATGTGAAAACAGCATTTGTAGCTTTTTCCCATGCACACTGTTTAAATCCATTAATGTTTTGTCCCTATATCAATGAACAGCGAAGAAATCTGTGAATCTTTACATTGCATATCAATCCATGCATGTGCATCAACAAAACATAGTTCTCGGAAAACAAGTCACAACTTCAACTATACAGTTATAACATCATCCGTCACAAAAGTCACAGCTTTGACTCGATTTCTTAGATTGTTTGCTGGTGGCAGTGCTGAGGGAATTGCCTTTTGAAGAAGCTTTTGTGTTTTAGTGTCCAAGGACTTCCGCTTCTCACCGCTTCTTCTTTGCAGTGTCAAGCATCATAGTTGCAACACTAACACTCTACCTGTTCACAGTTGACGCTGAAAGAGAATTGTGGAGTTTGGAGGTTGCTTCACTTAGTAAGTCATCTGCAGCTTCTAAATCTTCTGTTGCTTTCTTCTCGTCCTTTAAAATATCTGCCTCGTTCTTTGCCATAGAATTCCTGGACTTCAACAACTTCTCCTTCTCTTTCTTCAGTCTTCCTTTCTTTCTCTTAGTTTCTTCTAACAGTCTTTCTTCTTTTCCTTTTCTTGGTCTAATCTTGCCTTGTACGCCGAGTGTGGCAAACGTACAGATTTCCTCATTTCTATGTTAACAGGGAGCTTCTCTGATCTGCAGTTTACTGGGTCGTGCAACTTTACCGCATCCTTTTGGAGCCGCAAGCCGACAATGGTCTGCTCCCCTATTCTTGATCTTTCCTTCGTTACAACTGTAGCGTTCACCGAAAGGCTGCACTCAGAGTTGGCATTTGCCTGGGCCAAAACAAGGCATGACTTGACCAGATGGGGAAGTAGTTGATAATGTTCATTACCTTCAACTGATGTCAGCAAAAACACAGCGTTCAACTTGCTGGTCTTTATCTATGTCTGATATGTCACCTTCTGGTAGAGTTCCCACTCATCCAAGACAGCTGCAGTGTCGAATTCTGGTAATAGTTTCCTTGAGAGATTCTGGATGGAGATGGTTGTAGACTTACGTTCTCTCTTTAAAGGGTTTAGTCATCCTAGACCTTTGAGAGTCCTGTAGTTAAGATGTAATTTGTGATACGGCTGCCCACAAAACGCACGCACGCCAAGGAGTGCTGCTTTCTGTTTGTTGGGCTTCAGCAGTGCCAAATACTCCGGGGACAGTGCTTCTTAGAAACTCCAACATAGCTATTGTCACATTCCGTTCCTCTGTGGCTAATGTGCTGCTGCCCGCTTGAAGTTGATGCTCTTCGGTTTCCCTGTGTTATCTTTCTCAAGATCCTTGATAAACTGAAAGATCAAGCACACAGTGAATGGCAGGGCCAATGCTTAGCCAACGAACTTCTGTCTGCTGCTGGATGGTCTCAATATCACTTCCTAAGTTGGTCTGCAGTTGCTAGCAGTCCTCTCTCCTCGCAGCACTGTACTTGGAGATGGCATTAAGATTCAAGCATAGCTGATCGATGTCTTTGCCATACATTTCAAGTCCTTCACCAAAATCGTTATGTACGACTTTGTAGAACACAGCTTCCAAGATCAAATCCTTTAAACTGTGGATGCTTGTCTTTGATAGTTTGTTCGAATTTTCTCATGATTGCCTTATTTACATAGGTTCATCTCTCACAAGTGTGATAAATTTGTCCACATGAATGTTGTCATCATGGAACTGCTTGCTCATTCTTGATACTACTTTGTCAGCTTCAGCATGACTTAAAAACAGATGAGTATAGAATGTTACAATGACTTCATTGTCAGCAGGTGACCAGCACTGGAGGATCAGATCCATTTGCTTCTTTACGTGTGCTGTCATTGTTTCATCAAAGTGCATGCTAAATGTTAAATCTAACTTGTTAACATTATCAACAACTTCCTTTCGTAAAAACGGGGCCATCTCAATATGATCAGTTGAATGTAGGCTGAAGTTTTAAACTGCCTTCTTTGCCACTTTTGGCGAGGAAGACCACAAACTTGCTATCTTGCAACTATGGTTTTTACCCGAACAACTGATCCTCCTCATTTCAGAAGCCTTTTTTTACTTTTGAGAAAAAAATTAGAAAAACGAACAAACAGCTGAAAAATAGGAATTTCAGTGAAAAATAGAAATTTTTTTGAAAATAGGAAAAAATTGGAAAAAATAGGACAATTGACACCCTGCACTTAAGGACGAGCTCATTATTATGGCTTGGGGAAAGGGAAGTTTAGACTTTGGTATTCAATATATTCAAGAAAGTATTTTTTACAATAATTATATTCATGCAGGCTAAGCTAATATAGGCTGGCCAGAAGATAATTTAAAGATTCAAAACTGCTAATATAGTAAAAGATAGATTCTTAATACAAAGAGGAAGCAAAACAAAAAAGTTAGAAAGTGAGGATTCATTTGAGACAAGACCGAGATAAGACAGGAAAGCAACTATGCGCCATTAATCACAAGCAACAAAAAATAACCTGCTTGTGGGCGGTGGGGTGCCCTTAGAGCACAGAATTTAACTCGCAGGCCACGGGATCGCCGCTATCTTTCCGGTTGAGCGGTATGGGGTGTAAGCGAAAATGAAAAACTGCCTGCCCAAAAACTAGGGTTGTTCCTTTCGTCTGTCATGCTTTTGATGGGCCAATTAAAATACTGTTCTTTGTTGAAAAATTTCTCACGAGTAGTTGTTTATAAACTGGTGCGAAAATTCCAAGCGCGTAAAACGCCAAAAATATGTCCCACGTTTGCAAGACCAATCTAATGATTCGTTTACTGCAAAACAATGAACCTTTAACACGAAATATATTCATTGCCGAAATTGTAGAAAAAGGCGATACAAAAACCACTGTTTTGTAAAAAAAATTTTTTGGTAACTCAATCCACAGATGGGGGGGGGGCATTTAGAACAGCACCCCTTTAACTTTTGCATGACCCCCCTGTAAGGAAGCAACAAACTTAATGGCCCCTACCACAGAGCTACATTTTACAAAGGCCAGTAAAAGATCTAGATGTGTTTGTATTTTCATCATGAAGGGCATTTTGTTTGAATTATGGACTTAAAAAAATGTGTTTAATCTTAAAACCCCCTGAAAAAATTCAGTGCTTCACAGCAACCTTGCCCCTGTATTAAATTACTTAGTGACAGATTCTATATTTCATTCTTCACAACCACTGAATGTGAAAATGACACCTGTCAAGTTCCAATATTCCATACACCAAGTAACAAAAACATCCCAACATCAATAAACAGCAATTTTGAACAAACCTTCAATCTCGTTCTTCCATTCCACATCCACACTAAAATTTCCAAAATTTTACTGTAATTACACATTGTTTTAAAATTTTGACACCGCGATCCCCTGAAAGAAATGAATGCACTTGAGTTTCTGAGGAATAATGCTTTTTTATTGCAGTATCTATTTAGTACAATGCAAAAAGAAAGTAACTATATATATATATTGACAGTCGTGAAGAAGAAGTCGTGAAGCTTTAGAAGAAGTCATGAAGCTTTAAGAAAGCCATTTTTTGCTATTATAATTCACTCTAAATGCTGTTTTCATCTGACAAGGAAAACAACAAAGCATACAGTCAGCAAAGCATGTTTTAACAAAAAAAAATTCAATGGTTGGTCCTCTGTTTTCTACAGGAAGTTTACAAGTTCTAGAAACCATGAATTTTCAGTTGGTTCTTATCACAAAGATTTATTTTGGTGAGAAATTCTGAGATGTTTGTCCTTTGGTCTCCCTGCAGTTGCACAACTTCCCCAAACTCTGGATGATCAACAACTGTCCCATTACAATTGAACTCCTGAGAATGAAAAGAAAAAACAGTTTGAAATCTTCTGCAACTGGATTCCAAATGCATGTAATCACTAATGACTTAATCATCCTTCCTTCAGAGCTATTCTGTCTATCTTGTAAACATCAAAGCTTTTGATCTACCAGTAGTCGGGTTATCAGCTTGAGGGGGGAGGGGGGTTATATGGGTAGTAGGTATGACCATGTATGTTTTAGGGGTTAAAATCGCCAGTATTTCTTAGGTGTTGTTAATGGAAACTTGTGTTAAACCAAGGCCCTGTTTTTTTAGAGTTGAAATATGTCCTGTTATGCTTGCACCTTTATAAAGTGCATGTTACATTCTGCACAACACTGGGGAACTTTTTATTTTTAACTCATTTAAGCTTCCACTCCCCCTACTAACTCAATTGGCTTGGTAACTTCACTTCTATCTGAAGTTAACATATCTGGGGAAGATTGCAGCTGCAATCAAAGCTTATAGAAGTTAAAAGTTAATCCAGAGTTAAATAATTTAAAATACCTGTCCTTATCTTTGGCTAGGTAGGATGCCATTTTGACTACCACCTCAAAATCAACTAATAGTTAACAACTATCCCAAGAAGGGGAGGTGAATAGCGTAGGATGTATACCAAGATGTGAACACTAGGTACCGACCCTGAGGGGGATAGTTGTTTTAGTATTTACCAGAAGATAGGGATGTAATGCACTTCATTTTCAAAGAAACAAGACAATGTAAGTTTTTTTTTCTAGCACGCATACTTTGTGTACATTCTAGTTATGTTTACATTCTTTGGAGATTTTTTGAAAAGATTTGTTATGGATTTTTACAAATTTTGAAAGAAACTTTGTTATAACCGTTAAAACCAAACAGCCAAACCATGCTGCCCTCTTTGTGTTTGCTGGAATAGTTCTTTGTTTAAAACAAGCATTTCCTCATCTCCAACTGACAGAAAACACGACGCTATTTTGACTACTGACTCAAAATCAACTAATAGTCATGGATATTGCGAGATACAGGAGTCAAGCAAAGTGTGCAAAAATGGATATTGGTTGCTTTGGTAAATACTAATCATGGATATTGTGAGATACGGGAGCCAATCAGGGAGTGCAAAAATGGATATCAGCTGCTTTGGTAAATACTAATCCAGATTACTGACAAAGTATTCACTTTGCCTTGTGTAATGGTTTGAAATCACTCTCAGGATTATAAGACTTTGGCACAAGTTTCTTACACATAGAGACAGAATTGATAAGTATAAACAAACATTGATACATTACCAAAAGACCAATAGAGTTAAAAGATATTCAACTGTTCTTGGCGGAAAATAAGAAAATTTGGTCCAAAGAGACCGTGGGCTTATAGAAAAATTGATGACATAATTTACTAAATAATTCTACAGTTGCTGTCATTCCTTATGCGATTCCGTTCCCTGGCGAGCTGTTGCAAATGCGATTGCAAGATTAATTAGAGCCGACAGCACTATACATTGATACCAAGAGCGTGTGCGTTTTGTAAAAATTGTGCTGCTAGCCTTAGTTAGAATGAAGAAAAAAATCAAAATTCAAACCTGCACACAGACTAAATACGACACAAGCAATGCACATCAAGTGCAAAATCATACATGTATACACAAAAAAGTATATTTACGCATAAAGTCACGAAAATGCCTTGAAAAGTTAAATAAGAAGAATCCTATTTATACAAATTATCAAATTCCTCGATCAGAATGTTTCTACCTTCTTAAAAGCTTTCGTTAGTTTCTTCAAATCATAATCGTCTGATATTCCTTGTATTGTTGTCAACGTCTTACGACCGTTCCGTTGCTGAATACGAACGTGTATTAACCGATCCTGTGATGAAGCTTGGTCGCCCTTTGAAGCATCAGAAAAGGGATCTGAAAATTAAGAAATGACAAACCCAACTTTACATTGTTACGCACAATAATAAAAATGGCGGAAGGTTATTCCCATCACAAAAATGCTCGAAACTTACCGAATGCTTGCAAATTCTGGATTGACATGCGAAGTTTTTCTTTTCCTGAGCTTCCGAAAATCGAACTTGTTGTTTTGTAGTTAAGATTTCTTAGGCGATGGGAATGGATTTTCTAAAACAAATCCACAACAGCCTTGTCAACCTCGGATCGAGAAGAGAGAAACTTCCTAAATTTTACGTCATTGTCACTTGGGGGAGCAAAACTCGTGGGGTTGATGAGGAGCTCCAGTTTTGTGTCCCTACTAAAAATGGGCCAAAAAATAACCAGTAACTCACAAAACGAAATTTCCAATTTAATAAGTATCAGCGTTAATGAAATAAAATCCGGCCATTTCTTTGAGTTTTAAAAAAGTTTCATTTGTTAAATAGAGAAGATGTTTTTTCCCCTATATTATAATAATATTCAACATATATTCAACATGAACTCTGTCACGAGAAGGAACCTTTTAACAGGAAGCCCGCTGTACACTATTACTTGAGCTTTCCGGTAAGAGAGAAGGCAAGACTTGTAGGATGTCGTAAAAGAACATGACCGGAAAGTAGAAAGACTGATTGAATGCGATCAACACCATGTGCCTTAGTAGATAACTACAGTCATGCATGATGCATTTGAATATGCGTCAATACTTGAGAAATTACCTCTGGAAATAGAATGCATAGCGACATACGGTATGTAGGCTTTCTAGCGGAAGTTCCATTAGTCATTACCTAACAAGTTAGTTACTATATATTGTCCTTCCAAAATGTCGCTCTTATGAAAGAGCACTGGACCTGTTTTGATACGAGTAGTAGTCGTTGATATTTCGTAGTTCTTTTAACCTAAGCAAGCACCGAAAAGGGTAAAGTTAGTCGTCATTTAGACGTCATATGCTGTGAAGCTTTTAGTTTTAAAATTACTATGTAGTGGTTTGTACCTAACACGTATTTGTTCTGATTATTTGTCGGGATTCTCAGAAAATTTTTTCCGAGATGGTATTTTTAGGGTAACTCGATTTGAAGATATCGAAAATATTTCTGTGCCTAATATCTGTTAGACGCAATGGTTCGGCGAGCGGTTCAAATATTTACATAAAATTTTGTAATTAAACATACTTTGCCGAAACCGGATGTGTGCTAAGAGTAAGAAAAAAGAGATTATACAGTAGACATCTGATATTTGCGTATTCAACTTGGCATTTCTCTGATAATATTGGGTTTTTCATACAAAAGTATGTTTTGTTATTATAAAATAACTGTTGTTACAGTTGTATGCAAATGAGATACAAACTGGACGATAATCATGGTATTAACCTGATAGCCTTGCTTGAATGATCCCAAAACAAAATATCCTGGATATATTGGTTGTGGTCGCACTAGAAGCTTAACACTGGTGTTTTCTAGTTTTAAGTTGAGGCCGCTAACTCCAGTGTTATACTGTCTAACACTGTACTGAGGTCGCACCACAAAGTTAAACACTAACTAATCATACACTGATGACAGATAGAATGGATATTACAAAGTGAACTTGTTTTACATTTG
>JAOBRD020756620.1:0-13999 GCA_027575215.2 Hydrozoanthus sils
TCCATCGAGTTCTCAGTAGCTCCATGGTTATTGTGCAGTGTGTTTCAGTAATTGTGTGATACAATCCGTGTGTCTCCCACAATGACCCTGCTCTCCATCGAGTTCTCAGTAGCTCCATGGTTATTGTGCAGTGTGTTTCAGTAATTGTGTGATACAATCCGTGTGTCTCCTCCAATTACCCTGCTCTCCATTAAGTTCTCAGTAGCTCAGTGGTTATGAGCATCCGACTAGTATACGCCTTAAGGTTGTTGGTTTCGATTACCGTTTCGAGTTTAGCTTTTCTCTGCGCTCCCCCACACCAAGAATCTTTGTATTCATTAGAATTACACTTGACCGTCCTAACAAACTAAGAAAAATATCTCGGTTTTCTTGCATTTAATTCCGTATTTCTACGGATTTTTATAAGAGCATACGATAAAACAAACCTGGCTAAACGACGAGTCTGCCGGCCCAAGCTCGTTCATTTCTTTGTCGCTGGGACTACCCAACGCTTCTGGTTCAGCAGCAAGTCGCCTTTTCCACATAAGGTAGCCTCCTACCCCGACCAGAGTAACTATAACTGCCATCACTGGTGCTGCAATCTTGACTACTTTGCTTTTAGCTTCAGACTTCGATGATTCTAGAACATTTAGAGGAATAAACCAACTATTTGAAATTTTTAGATCCAGTCGTCTGTTTTCATAATTTTAAATTAGTTTTTGAAACGGAATCTATTCAACCATTTTTTTTGTTTGGGTTGTATATGTAAACGCAGAACTTAAAAATGTATGTTCTTAAAATGCAGGGGTTTGTATGAAACCTGGAGAAGCTATCCGCTTCACAAAAGCTAGTTGTCATGGTTAATAAATCATAATCTGTTTGACTCTTTGTTGACTTCTCTATCCCTGGTTGTTAAGTGAGTTGAAGACTTCTAAATTAATGGGTAAGATAGTGTCAAACAACTTTTGATTTAGTTTTACTACTGTAAATAGAAAGCAATTATCACGTGGGCAGCTTATCTGGCTTGGTATATGCGGGCCTAGGTTGCTACAAACGCATCATTTTTTCTGTACACAAGTTTTGAAACAAAAAGTAATATTTCAGGTCCCACATACCTCCAGCAGCACTTGTAAAACTTGAGGCCATCGACGAACCTTTTTGTGATGAAAGCAAACAACAGAAAGAAATCCTGTTTTTACATTGACAACAAATGCTTCAAGTATAAGCTACAATTTGTATATGAAACAGGACACTTGCTGTTCAATTTGTAAATATTGATTGGATGTGAAAACTCGAAGTGACAGCAAACTTGGACGAGGAGGCAGGCCGAGTCGTTTTTGGTTGTCAGGGGAACTTTTCGATCCATTTCAAATTCCAAATTAGACGAGCATGTAGTTCTCTTAATTTGATAATTACATAGCTTTTTACTGTAAAAGCCTTCGAGGAATCGTGTTTCGTGGTTCTTTAAAGCATTCTTGTTGAAGCCCTTGTTTCTTTGCCTCGGAAGCCGTCTTCTCGTATCATAGGAAACCCACAATTATCGAAACAGAGAACTAACCAAATAAATCAAGGCTAGGAAAGTCAGAAAACCCCGCCATTTTCTGACATTTGTAGCTCGTCTTGTTGATGCATAAGCGCGCGTACGATAATGATGCTGATTGGCTAGTTTGTATTTTCTGGAATTTGATTGGCTCAAACAAAAGCTTTTTCATCTTTCCCGATTTTGAAAACATTCAACAAAGATAGCTGTGCACTGGATTAACTGCTACGTAAACCTACCTCCTGTATTACTTGTAACCCTTGAAGCCATCGTCGAACCTTTGTGTGAAGGAAGAAACGACAGCAGTAAGCCACATCTTTTCATTGATAACGAGTGATAGAATGCAAGTTACAATTTATCTTTCAAGAGACAAGATATCTCCTACCTGCTGTACTACTTGCAGGACTTGAAGTTATTGTGGTACCTTTGTGTGAAGGAAGAAACGAAAGCAGTAAATCCCTTAATTCTGTCTTAAAATTGACAACAAGTGATTCGAATGTAAATTACAATTTCAAAACACAAGATATCGTCTACCTCCTTTGTTACATTGTAACTTTGTCATATGCTTCAAAACACAAGCTATCGCCTACCCCCTGTGTTACTTGCAGGACTTGAAGCCATCGTCGAACCTTTGTGTGTTGAAAAAATAACAGCAGTAAGTTCACTCTTTTCATTGACATCAAGTGGTTGGAATACAAGTTACAGTTTATTTCAAGTCTTTTATCAGGAAATCTAAATCGGATCTACCAATCGTTAATTAAGTTTCGTCAATAAAGAATCCTATGTTTAAGTAACTTGTAGTATCGTTGACGTCGTTAATACAGATTAGAAAAGTATCGGTCAGACAGGGAAGACGGGAAACTGAGGCAATTTTTTCACTAGTACAGTTCTTCTTCTGCGGCTGTGAACTGGCCGTATACATTAATTTCAACACTAAGATAAAAATGTCTGACCTATCAAATTGCAAGCAATTTTCAACATATTTTATTTGTTTGTCAAATTGTGTTATAGCAAGTCTCAGTACGTAAATAGTTTTTTCAGGCCCGTAGGCAGGATTTTTTGCGATCGAAGAGACAGCTGCCGACCCTCCCACCCGCCCACGAGCAAGCAGGATTCACACCTTAACGCCTCTTTTGCTTACTGGGCCTTGCCCCAGATCAGAGTGGCCATCCCCATACCTCATTAATGAGAATGACTAGGGTGGAGTCCTATACTAAGTTTTAGAGTAACTTGATTTTTTGTGTTACCTGAGTTTTTTAAACCTACCTTGTACTTTGGTGGTTGGCCGTGGCTGTAAACCTTAGAGCACAAACAAAAAATGAATTTTATTTCAACAAAACTTGAAACAACTTTTTTTCAAGGTCAACTGGCTACCGTTTATTCATTGATTTTTCTGTTATTGTCCAAGTTTTCCAACCTAAGGGTTTAATAGTCTAGCAATTTTAAATAGTTAATAGAGCCGTTTTAGGCAAAAACAACTTTGCCTCTTTTTACAGTAAGGAAACTCGGGGTTTATATAAAAAGAATTAATGCATCGTCACCAGGATATCGATTCATGATTAAAATCATATAAAAAAAACTTTCACTGAGAAAAGTTTAAACCTAGGGTTACTTACTCGCGGTTTATCCGTAACTTTGTGAAAATCTTTTTATAACAATTTAGTATCTTCTTGCCAATTTTGTTAATCAGACTAAAGGAACATTTTTCATGTTTTACTCAATACTCTAAACAATGGTCTTATTAATTGACAATTTTTGAATTTGCAGTTTCGTCAGAGTAAAAGAAAACCAAACATGCGCTATTTTTTACGCTCGTCGCAAGAATTTAGACCCAAGAAAAGCAAGAAATTCATTATCAGGCTTTATAATGTAACGTCTGTAACCAAGATGACTAATCCCCCCTCCCTCTCCCCCTCCTCATTCCTATTAGGGTAAAATAAGTCCCCGGCGGCCTTATTATATAGCATTTAAGGTGTGTTTTGCTATCACGCTTGGTACTAGATCCGTCTGAATTGTTTCAGCTTTCCTCACCTGGGAACGAATAAACAAACATACTCTTCGAAAACCCAACTCCATAGCGACACATTGACGATGGAGGGTTCTTTATGAAGATTTGGGCTGCGTCGGGACTTGTGCAACAGTGTCCGTAACTTTCAAGAGCGAATGTGGTATAGTTGAGGAATTGTGCAATAGATGCACACAGGCTTGGCAATCTATCGAAATCTTGACCTCCATAGTAGCCAACACGTGGGATTTGGTATTTGACAGAATAGCAGCCAACTGGAGAATATTTGGGACCTTGGGCGGTACAGAGAAAAAGGTTTGTAAGATAAATATGAAAATATTAGTAGGGGAATGCCTCTTAACAGTTCTAATTCTACGTCGTAGTTTAGTTTAATTAAGAGGAACCCAATGACAAACCTGTATCAAATTCATACGATTTTTATCAAATAACAGCGAGAAGCTGGGTTACAAGGTTTTTATGATACTGTACTGTAAGAGGCCCAGATGCTCCACTCACATATTCTTATGACGGGGGGAGTCCGACATAAGATCATATTTCACTCCAAAAAGATTCCCAACCTCAAAATTTGTATACTGAAAACAAATCACTACATTTTTAGTATTTGCACCAAAATGTATTTATGTTGTTGATTTAAGATGAAGAAATCTACAATACCCAGATAAATCTCAGCACCTTTACTCGTGACCCAAAAAAATCCTGGCGTCTTCCATAGACCCAAAAAAACCCTTTCGCCAAATTTCAGACCCAAAATAATCCATCAGACCCCTGCTCCTCCCCTCCATCTCCCCCCCCCCTCCCCTCCCTCCCTCCATCATCAAAAATGTGAGTGGGGTTCATAGGGACCGTCGGTGGTGCAGTGGCCGAGCGGTTCGCGTGTTCGACTCGCGATCCTAGGGTCGCGAGTTCGAGCCCCGTGTTGTGTTCTTGAGCAAAAAACTTTACCCGACTGTTCCAGTGGACTCAGCTGTATGAATGAGTACAAGTTTTGCTTGGGGCTAACTTGCGATAGCTTGGTGTCCTGTCCAGGGGGACTTAGACTCTTATCCGCTTAACACTACAGAAACCAGAGATAAGAGCCGGCCCTATGAGCCACTAATGCTCTAAAAAGGATTTAGCTTAGTTGCTAGGGACTGGGTTAGAGGACTTGAAAGTCAATAACAATAGTACTACGGCGTAGAGCTCCGTAATAGAGCGGGGATTGGGGTGGGCGGTAGCTTGGTTGTCAATGTCAGAGGGAGCATTTATGAAAGGATGATTTTCAACACTTTTTAATTAAATAATTTCACGCGTCTTGTGAAAATAATGGGGTATTGTTACTGGAGTCAAGCCGAAACGACTGAGCCACGCTAATATGAAACTGCTGAGGGACTAGAAAGAGTATTACAGCTGAGCTGCTTTCCTTTTCTCGACGGCGATGATTGCAAATGACTGAACATGATATTAAACAAGTTTTTATACTCACTTGAAAAGTTTGTAGTCTGTGCAGGATCTAGAAATACAGCAATTAAAAACAAAGAAATATGTAACAAGAACTTTGTTTGTTGCTGACTGATTCAAAGAAAAGCTTTTCAAATCTTATTTTACAGCTTTGTTCGAGCTTTACTGGGGTCTTGAGATAAGCTCATGAGACCTTTCTTTAATAAACGATTAAATCTTGAGAAAAATATCAAATCCTCTTTTTGCCTCAGCAAAGAGATCATGGTTAGTACTAGTAACATCACACTATTAAATACATTTAACCAGTCGAAGTTTAGTCTACAGTCCCCGATGAACAAGATTTTTAGATGCACAAGAAGAAATGAGATGGAAACTTTGTTTTCTTAGATTGTTCGGTACATACACTCTTTTGTCCTATTCATTAAAAGTGATTGATTTATAAACGAAGACATGTAGGTAGGTTCATAGGTAGGTATGTACGTAAGTAGATTGGTAGGTCGTTAGATAGGTAGGTACGTAGGTAGGGAGGTAGGTAGGTAGAGAGGTACGTAGGTGAGTAGATTGGTAGGTCGGTAGGTAGGTAGATACGTAGGTAGGGAGGTAGGTCGAGAGGTAGGTAGGTTGGTAGGTAAGTAGGTTGGTAGGTCGGTCCGTAGGGAGGTAGGTCCGTAGGTAGGTAGATAGGTATGCAGGTAGGTACATAGGTAGATTGGTAGGTCGATAGATAGGTACGTAGGTAGGTAGGTTGTTGGGTAAGTAAGTAGGTACGTAGGTAGATAGGTAGAAAGGTTGGTAGGTCGGTAGGTAGCTAAATAGGTAAGTAGGTAGAAAGGTTGGTAGGTAGGTAGGTAGATAGGTAGGTACTATATAACTATAGGCAAAAATAATATGCATAAAATGTATTAAACTTACCTAATTTGTAGAGCCCGATGGCAGCTACCAAAATACTTAACTTGCTTGAGACTGATTCTTTCAGCCATGGCACCATTTTCTTCCCTTTGAAAGAAATAAATGCGGCCGAGTATTGCCATTGCAAACTCGTGTAAAATGTCAGGCCCAACTTTTCAAGCTCTTTCCAATGGTATTTCTTTGAGCCATAGTTTCCATAGCCTGGGTGAAAGGCGCCGATTACAATGCGGCTTAAATATAAAGAAGAAAGATAAAGGAATGTGAACGTAGTATTCAGTCAGTAACTTACTCTGACTACTGTCTTTAGAAAGTCAACAATTCGCCACAAAAGAAGAACGACAATGATAAATAGCTATAAAATATGTAAAAGCGATCTCTGGATGAAATTTTAAAAATTTGGAGCTTGCGGCTGTCTTACTACTGAGTGGCAATGATAAAACTAAAATTATTTTTCATAAAACCTGTTCAGTACGACGGCAGGTGTTTGCGATCGACTTAAAAGTTGTTTGATTTAAACCCGGGGAGGGGAATTGGGTATTTTGGGTTAAAAAGGATAGGGTGCTCGTAGCGAAAGACAAAAATGCTCTAAAAACTACGAAGGCGTGAAAATGCCTAAAAAAACACCCCAAAGCATCGGTTTTGAAAAAAGGAAAAGACAAGAAAAGAAAAACAGTTTTTTTTTATTCCTGAAAAGTATCGTTTTTCTAAATGAAGACCCCTTAGTTTTTCTCTGAAAAAACCTCAAAAGATAGCATATTGCCAGTTTTGACCCTAGAAATACGACTAGCACCCTATCATACCAATAGAGGTAATGTCTCCTCTTCCCCTCGGGGTTTTAAATCTTCTTCGTACGAAGTTTTATAAAAGGTGCTGACGTTTAGAGCGTTATCCGTTCGTAGGAGCAGAATTGTGCTTCTTTGTTGCAGAAAGAGAATTTACTTTAGTTTTGTAGAATGAAGAAGAGCCGCCATTTGAAGGCTGTCTCCTGGTCTCTGTAACACATGGAAGTTTTCCGACGCCTCCGTTTCACCTGGAAAAGAAACAACTTCAAATGACTTCTCGCTTGTATGTGCGAGCTTGGCGTATTTCATATTCTTAGAAATAAGTATAAGAGTTTTAAAAAAAAAACACGAAACTACAACGGTTTTGAAAACGACTACAATTAATACGGCTGCTACGACTACTACAATTACGATAACGACTATAATTACAACTACTACGACTGCGACGACTATGACTACCGTGAATACAATTACGTTTACGACTACAACTACCTTTGCGATGACGACTATGATTATGACTTCAACCTCGACTACGATTAATCTTGTTAATACTTCGATGCTGTTTTGTTTTATAATGATTAGAAACTCTTTCTTTCTATACTTGCCCTGCATGTAACCTTGTTGTGTGTATTATTAAAAAGTAACCACAAGACTTTGCTCGTTCAATTTTGAAATAATTTGCACTCACGTGTTTTTCGAAAAACTTTGATAATTTTTGAAAAACCCACTCATGCAAATTATTTTCAAATTGAACTCGAAGTCGTGTGATTACCTATACTAACAGTCTGGTGAGAACACATGACTGATAAAGCCATTTAATTTTTCTGAGCGCGCAAGCGGGCAAAATGAAACGAAATATGCAATCTAATTGGTTCCCTGAGCGGGCGGATCTCGTCGCAGTCGTTCGTAAATGGCATAACAAAGTTAGTATCTAAGCTGCAGGAGTAGTACCCAGATTCCCCTTCTCCTCCCCTGCCATTCTCGCCAGGGCTTTGCAGCAGCTTATCGTCAACATGATTGTTTTAAGAAGCTTGTTAAAGTAGATTCGATAAAGTGCTACAAACAACGATCAAGGACGTACGCCATGTTCGTGCTTCGTATGTTGGCTTTGAAGTTGTGAGAGCGAAACCGAGAAGAAATTAGTACTTTTAATGATGATGATGATGATGGAGATGATGGTGGCGATGATGATGATGTTTATGGTAATTACGATGATGATGATTGTGATGATTGTGATGATGATGATGATGGCGATGGTGATGATGATGATGGCAATGGTGATGATAATGATAATGATGATGATAAAGTTTATAATAGTGCATCCATCAGATCTAGAGATTAGTTCTGAGGTTTTGCGCTCCCCCCACCCCACCTAATTCCACCTACTCCCTCCCTCCACTCCCACTCTCGTTAGAGGTACACATAAGCAAGCAACTTGCCTGTTTCGTAGTCAATTGCCACAATATTGTAACCTGTGACGCCCGAGGTAAGATCTTCACCATTAACTCGAATCCGTGACCCAGGATGAGACTTATAGAGAGGGTTGGACAATGCAACACTGCTTGCAAAGATTTTTAAGTCTGCAAAATGGTAATACTTGCTGACTTAGTGATATAAGTATGAGGTTCGGTCACATTTTTGTTGCTTTTTTAAACATACAAAACGTAAAAGGGTGAGATTGACCAATCCCTCATTAATTAACAAACAAATCATACTGGAGAAAAGCCCTTGTGATACGTATTTATGGGAATTTTAACTTCTATATTTTGTAGGTATACCATTAAATAAATAGGCATTGTGTGATATAAGGCCTCACCTATTCTTCGCCTACAGTACAACACTCCAGAGTTCGGGTTAATTGGTACAATCCAGGCCCGTTTTTTCAGTTCTCCATTCACAATGTTTGATTCAATGATTTCATTCGCGGTTTGCCACTTGCTCTCGTCAAATGTCGGCAATGTCCAGCCATGATGCAGGGTCTCACTACATTTCCACTGTCTATCGTTTGACTCGACACCAAAATTCGATGTAGCAAGAATCCGGGGTTTTGCCGCGCTGATAGCCTTGATGGAAATCACTTTTGCTTTGTTATTGATGAAAATTCTTTCGGAGATATCACTTTTTCCTTTAAATTGCTTTGCAAGTTGACCATCGATATAAACGTCGCCTTCGGTCGCAACAACAAGATCCAAAGTGCTTGCTAGAATTAAAAATGCTATAGTTTTAGAACTTTTAAAGAGTTAACCCTTTCCAAACCCACAGACACTTAAGCCAAATTCTTTGTCCAACCATTAGGTCGGCGCTTATCACCGGTTTCCATAGTGAACTCCCCCAGGACAGGAAACTAATCCAACGCAGATTATCCCCCAGCAGAACTGGTACTCATTTATTCAACTGAGTTGATTGGAACAAGTCGGGCAAAGTGTCTTGTTCAAGACACAACACAGTTCGTCTGACCAGGGTTCAAACTCGTGACCCTAGGATTATGAGTCGAACACGCTAACTGCTCGGTTAGTTGCCCGCAGCACTGCAAACTATAAGCACTTAAACAACTAAAAAAATCTTATACAACGTAATTGTCATTGAAAAATAAATCCGTCCGACCCCATGGACATTTGAGTATGAAGTTTTTGATGTAGTATTTAAAGTTTGTCTTTCTTCAACATTTTGGATCGATCAGTTGGTGTTGAAAAGAGAGATATGGCGAGGAGTTTGTTGGGCAATTTGTTCGAGTTGCTTTTGATCAATGAATTTATGTTTTCGTGAAACTCAAGTTTTCTTTTAATGTTTCTTGATACCAACTGAACGTAACTAAATCGCACCTAACGAGACTCGGCAGTAGACATCCGTCAATTTTCCAGTCAAACCAATCCATGTTGCATATTGTTTCCCAAGGGCCGAATTAAGGTAGAACGTATTGGCAACAGGCGGACTCCAATTATGGTCATGAAAACTGGGGAGAGTCCAATTGGTGCCGGGAGTTGCCGTACACTTCCACCTTTCGTCAGAGGACCAACTGTTGTTACCGCTCCACATCTTAAAGATGTTCAAAGTGGCAGAAAGTTCTTCTGCGCTGCATTTCCCATGAACGGCAAAGGTTTTCACGTCTATTGGAACATGGTACTCTCTAGCAACTATTGAGGTCGAAATGGACGAGATGAGTTGCTCTGGAAACACTTTTCCATCCACGAATAAAGTTGTCATGTTGCAACCAAGCAAAACAACTTTTTCATGAACTGATGGGAAGAAAGATGAAAAGCTTTTTAACAAGAGCAACTTTGTCCAAGACAAGAATATTTTTTAATTTAAATCTTTTAAAAAGTCTTTATTAATTCAATACAGGGTCTGTTTCCTCAAAACCCCGATTAACTTAACCCTAGATTAAGACAAAACTCAAACATTTTCTTTATAAGTAAAGCTTTTTTACGCTTACAGAATTCTGATCAGATTTACCAATAAAACAAATACCTCAATCCAAAACCTTCAGTCCAAAGTAAGCTCCAGAAGGTAGAAAACAGGAACATTGATTAAAAAATTAACCCTGGGTTAGAAGTAATAGAGTTTTGAGAAATAGGGCCCAGATATACAAAGTATAAATAGTGTCAACTGCGGCAGTTAGCGTACTATTCGAGAAGGTCAGTTACATACTACATGATTTATGAAGATGGAGATTTCAAACCAGTTTAGATTAAGATAGACATTAGGCTCAAACTCTGCTGACACACAAACTAAATTGGTCTTTGCTACGCAACCTAATATTTTACCTACCCCTATCCCACCAGCCCATACCAAACTCACAAGTAATAAGGTTAGCAGAATAACACTCGCAAGGATGACATTGGCCAAGCCACTTTACCTACCCCCCACCCATCTCACAAGTAATAGGGCTAGCATAATAAAACCCACAAGGATGACGTCGATTGAGCCATTTTACCTACCCCTACCCCTCCCCCTACCAATCTCACAAGTAGTAGGGTTAGCAGAATAACACTCACAGGGAGGACATTGATCAAGCCACTTTACCTACACCTCCCCCCACCCATTTCATAAGTAATAAGGTTAGCAGAATACCACTCACAAGGATGACATTGATCAAGCCACTTGACGTCATCCAACGCGATGTCACCAGTGACGCCATTTCCGCGTGCACCAACTATTTTTATCTGTAAAATATGTAACAGAACTGTTGTTCTTAAACTGACAGTACAAATGAGAGTGCTCTCCACTTACATGCAGCACTAAGCTTATAGGAATAAGCTAACCCACACCTTAAGATGCTTTATAAATTGGTAAGTCAATAATTAAATTATTTGTTTTGTTCTTTTAATAACTAAGTCCTTTTTAAGGTATGAATGCCTTCATGTAATCAAAAGGGCTCTGTCACTCATCGACCGATCATTAAATTTCGTGCTCAGGGCGCTTATTTTTGCATTCGGCCGAGAGAAGCGTAGGTTCTACTTAACTTGAACTGGTTGAACTGGTTTTATGAACCAGTTTGCAAATCAATTTGCGTTGCAAAAAAAGCGAGGTGACCACACATTTGTTGGAAGAGATTGTTTCTGGTAAAATTTTACCGATTATTGTAAATATATATCTTGTCCCCGTACGCATACATTTGAAACCTTTAAATAGATGGGGAATTCTGAGAACTTTTTCTTTAACGTCTATGCCTTTCTCCGTAACGTGTCTGTGAGTACGTAACGCTGACGTTAATTTCTTTGTCGGTCGTAGCAGGCTAAAATATAGTAAACAATTTTGAAATAGTAATTGCAAACCACATGTAATGCCTTGGCTAAAAGCCACCTTTGAGTATCAAGCTAAAATAATCCTAATGAGATGAAAATTATTCGTTCGTCATATTTAAATGGGCGCAAGGTTTCGACTGCTGCTGCCAGTCTTCACCAGGCGACTAGATTTCTTTATATGGTGCTGACAGTCTAAACCTTCTACTCTCTTTAGCCGGAAATTCGATATATTCTTAATGTAAAAAGACCATCTGATAAATGTACGTTATTAGCCGGTCGGGAGATCCGCATTGAGAAAAACAGTTCCACAGGTCTTGTGTAAACGACAAAGACCAGAGGTCCGTAATAGACCGATGGGACAACTTTTCTTAATAGACTAGTTTCTGCTGACGTCATTGTTTACATTCTGTTTCATTAGCACACAGTCAGAGAAGGAAGAAAGCAAAAGAACAACTGACTTTAAAACCTGAGAATGTTTACCGAAATTAATGAGACCGAACTTTCGGTTCTATAAGTGTAGTTTCAAAGAAGAAATCACTACTCATAAAATTACAAAACAGCTGGAGGCAAGAACGATGTTGAGCCATACGTTCTCTGTAAAATATTTCCAACTCTTAACACCATATCATTGAAAGATTACTTATGTCAATCTCATACTTTCAGAGAAAGTTTGTTTTACAGAAACACTTCATTATTCAGTAGGCTGAATTAGAAAAAAGAGTGTCTATACCATTGAAGCAAAAAACGTCAACAAAAACTCGCCTATACGCATCTCCTGTCCGGCAAATAACGTTTTCGTTTTTTCCTCGGAATTTTCGTGTCATTTAATGAAAAACACATATGTTCAGATTGACCACGAGTGAGATCGAAGCGGGAACCAATCAGATTGCAGGATTCGTTTCTTTTGCCAACTCGCGCGCCCAAAAAAAATAAATTGTTTAATCAGACATGTGATCTCACCAGATTGTTAGAGCAGTTAACTGATATTTGTGCAATGTTCCATTTGTTGCCCTGATTTCCAGTGACGCTAAAAACTTTACGTGAGTCGATGTAAACATTCAGACTGCCCATCTTCTTGCCATACATGTAGTAGTAGAACTTCAGGCACTTTTGTCCCGAGACTGGGCCGAAAGTCATAGCGTACTTGTAACCTCTATTGTGGTAGCTCACTTCAGTGAACACATATGAATCTAGTGATAAAAGTACAAGAAATCTTCATCCTTAAGTTCAGTTTAAAAAGATCAATTATTTTAACAATAATACTGAAGATGCAAGTGATGACCCTAGGGAAAAGGTTGTCTAGATTAGTAGTATGGTTCCTTCATTAGTGTCAGGCTGGACTGACGTTTGATCAGTTTAAGTACCAAAATCAGTGAGTACTTATGCCCGGTGGGGGGAGGAGAGGGGGGCTCCTTTTAAAACGGTTACGGGTGCTCGGCGGACCTTTCAGGGTCAAAAAGACCCTTGCGTATCTTGCATGGGGTTTCAAAGTGACATCGTACCTTTTAGAATCAGTCAAAATTGCCCACCGAACACCCCATCCATTTCTTGAGGGAGTCCCCTCTGGACCAATCCCCCCTGAGTACTTATGTTAAATAATCCTCGCCGGGTACGGGTGCTTAGCTGAACAAAATACTCATACTTATTTCTATTCATACTGAGTTAGGCTTGGAGTTATAATGTGTTTCTGACGGTAAAAGTTTAATGAAAAGTAATTAAGTTGAAAAACCAAACACAAAGAAATGAACATTAACATGATTTGTTTCTTTGTTCTTGAACTTGCAACAAAGTCGCAGAAATGACTTGTGATGACGTTGTGAGTGCTTTTTAATGGCAAAAGAACTATACAGTATTTTTTTTGTTTTGCATTTTGAAATAAACTGTTATGTTATCTCTTACTATCAAGGCTTATCAAAACAAGTCGGTTTTCCCCGTGCAACTTCGACCCCTCCCTCACAATATACAAGTTTTTTATAGTTGTTACTTGTAAAACTTAGAACATGTGATATCTAAGACTGTCACGCACCCAAACTGTTTCCTGTTGTGTGACCTGCATAAGGCCCAGTCAGTCGAGTGTACGTTCTGCCCCATTTTAAATCCCAGCGCCCGACACCAGGGGAGGAGGGTAGACGCCAAAAACACCTTCCACGAGAAAAGTCACAGTCGGGTGTTATTGGAGTGGCTGTTAAAAGAATTTTGAACAAACTTAATAAAACAATAAAATAAATGGAAAACGCAGTATAAAATACTTAGTCGTCCATAGTATTAGATTCATTTCGCTTGATTTGCTCTGTTATAGTTTACTTCACCTATTTTAGTGGTATAGAACAGTTTGGTTGGGGCTTGGTTGGACCAAAGCTGGGAGGGAACACACCAGGCTAAAGAATCTGGCAAACACAAAAACGCTAAGGAAATGTTCATTGTTTATATGGCATTTGCGCGCCACCTTACTTGAAACTCGATAAAAATACTTTGGACGTCCTCACTATTTAATACAGCCAGTGTAATTCAAATATGAAGTAGGTTTAACACCAGTGCAAAACCGTGTACGATCGATGTACTTGCCAACGTTGGATCAGAA
>JAOBRD020756826.1:0-13995 GCA_027575215.2 Hydrozoanthus sils
GGTTTTCATGCTTTTGCTTTGTTTCTCATTTTGTACTCTTACATTGTTAGAATACCTACAATAAAACACGTAGAAGTTATTCATTTATATTTTTCTTAAATCCTTCCCTGTCCCCCCGACATGAATCATTATAAAGAAGAGAAGAGCTTTCTTTAAACAGTATTCAGTATTATTCGTCGTGACAAAGCCATAGCAGGAGAAGAGGTCGGGGGGGGGGAGGGGGGCATGGAAGAATTTAAGAAAAATATAAGTTAATATAAGAGAATTAGAAAGCGTTTGGTTGGGTCCCCCACCCCCCATTAGTTTCTCACGCTTTTGTAATCCCCCCCCCCTCCCCGGATTCTTCTTCTACTATGGCCCTATCACGACGAGTAAAGTTTAAAGAAAGCTCTTTTCTTCTTCAAAATGATTTATATCAGAAATCGACCAGTAAAACTACAAAAACTAAGTACCTACAAAAACAAAAAACAAGATCTGGAAAATAACAAAATATTTAGCCACTGAAGTTTTAAAAGACTGAGCAACAACGCTTTCTTCAATACACACTTTTTTTTATAAGAATAACAAATAATGTATCCGAGGCTCATTGATCTTAATTTTTCGGCGATTTGAGCCTCAGTTGATTTTAAATTGTTTTTATTTTATGTGTGATTTAAATTTAAGAAGCCTAAGGTATCGCAACACATATATCAGAAACTAGCGAATTTGATCAATTCATCAGCGCGGATTTATCGTGCATTCCCTGAGTCATTTTCCTAATGATTATAAAAAGCGAAGTATTTCTTATTCATTCTTTAATGGTTTTAGTTAACGGTCGAAGCTCAGTAAAGACTAAAGCTTACAAAAAAAAACCGAGCCCGAGCCTCAGCTTGTTCTTGAGTTATGCTTAATATGATTTGGCCAATCCGAGCCTTGCTGTTCTTATAAAGTTGTCCTTTTCAAAAAGCGTGTATAACATTAAAGGTTTTGGGGTTTCGACGGAATTAAACGATTGACTGTTTTCTGGATTAGCTGCAAGTAGCTGGTTGAATTGGGCCCTATGCTTCACTCGTTTTTCTCAGCATCGCTGGAAAGAGTTGCGCCACAGGTAAACCAGTAAAACCAAACTGGCGCGTCCTGTAATAGTAATACTTTTGCATCAGGTGTTAAACTCTTGACCACTGCTGTTGTTATAAGGAGATCACTGCTGTGGGATTGGGTGTGGCCGACATTGTGTCGCTCTTGCTTTTCCGCTTGTACTTAGAAACGGCTTATTTAACACAATATCGTTGTTGCAGGACAACTTTCGTTTGTGCATCCGTATATACATAGACTTGATGTTTTGAGCAGAAACTAAACGTAACATTGACTTTCTATAGTCATTTGAGCATTCAGGACATTTGAGTAGTTTCATTGCTACCGCAACGCGTTATCTTCGCTTTTGACTAAAAAACAAGACGCAACAGCTTGTATGACCGGAAACTCGCTGAAGTACGAAATAGTGAAAATTCATGCTTTAACTTACCCCTCTCCCCGTAGGTGTAAGTTTTTATAAACTGCTCCCTCGCCAAACACAAACCTTGCTTGAATGAAGACATAAAAGATCATCACGTGCTGAAATTACACACTCGTAAAACTTAGTAAAAACTAATAATCGGCAAAACTTATCTCTGGTTTCTGTTTTTGGAAGGTCGATTTCGACTTTAGTGACCGGATTAAAACTTAAAATAAACGATTTGTTTTGATATATTCGCTATGACTAAAACAAGACGAAACAGCTTGTATCACCGGAAACTCGTTGAAGAATACGAAATAAAGAGGGTTTATGATTTAACTTACCCCTCTCCCGTCAGGTTTAATTTTTTATAAACTGCTCCCTCGCTAAAACGCGAACCTTGCTAAAACGTAGACATAAAATATATCACGCGCTAAAATTACGCACTCATAAAACCTTAGTATGATAATTGGGAAAAAACTTTTCTCTGATTTCTGTTTTTTGAAGGTCTGG
Source organism: Hydrozoanthus sils (assembly GCA_027575215.2). NCBI lineage: Eukaryota > Metazoa > Cnidaria > Anthozoa > Zoantharia > Hydrozoanthidae > Hydrozoanthus > Hydrozoanthus sils. The sequence continues at coordinate 1,988 of JAOBRD020756826.1, forward strand.
TACGACTTTGTGATCGGGTTTCAAGCTTAAGGGCAATTTGTTTTGCTTTAGGAGATAGGAAATGTCAGTTTTGCTATCTGAAAAATCTTTAGGGAAAATATAAACAGCATTTGATAGATATCTTAAAGTGAAAAAAAATTATTGAGCAAGCTTCCTTCATAAATAACTTATTCAAGTTACATGCAAAATACATAAGCTGTACTCTACTGCTAATTATATTTTAGCAAAAGTATTTGAGCATTTTATTTAAAAAATATCGCCTGTTTGAACAATAATAGAGAAATAAGCCCAGGCTAAACACGACGGACAATTAGGCTTAGAGTAGTAAGGACCCTGTGATATTGTCGGCTCGTTATTGGATGTCTTAACTCATACATACTGCATGCTTTCAATTCTAGTTGTTTGAATCAGATGTATCTTATAATACAAACACAAGACGTTTAGATAGGATATCGTTGTTGCAGGACATTTTTTATTCGTTTGTGCATCTGTATAGTAATAACATAGACTTGATGTTTTGAGCAGAAACTAAACGTACCAGATATCAATTAAATGACCATGTAGTCACTTGAACATTCACATTGCTCCCGCAACGCGTTATCTTCGCTTTTGACTAAAAAAAGACGAAACAGCTTCATTGAAGAACACGAAATAGTAAAGATTCATGCTTTAACTTATTCCTCTCCCCTCAGGTGTAAGTTTTGATAAACTGCTCCCTTGCTAAAACGCCGGTGAACCTTGCTAGAATGTAGACAAAAAAGATCATGCGCTGATATAACGCACTCGTAAAGCCTTAACAATAATCAGAAAAACTTATCTCTGGTAAAGATAAACTTCTGTTTTTGAAAGTCTGTTTTGACTTTAGTGATCGGCCTAGGTAAGCTTAAAACAAACAATTTGTTTTGCTTTAGGAGATACAAAATGTCAGTTTTGCTATCTGAAAAATCATTAGGGAAAATTAAAACAGAATTTGATAGATGCCTTAAAGAAGAAAAAGTGATTAAGTAAGCTTTATTCACGAATAACTTATCCATTTACATGCATAGTACATCAGCTACTCTACTGCTAATTATATTTTAGCAAAAGCATTTGAGTATTTTGTGAAAACAAATGTCGCCCTTTCAAAAATAGAGAAATAAGCCAAGGCTAAACACGACGGACAATTAGGCTTAGAGTAGTAAGAACCCTGTGATATTGTCGGCTCGTTATTGCACATACTGCTTTCAATTCCAGTTATTTTATATTTGAATCAGATGTATTCTATACTTAGCTTTATCTTCATGACGCTATCACCGGTATAACACGCAAGCACTAAAAGTTTAGCCAAGGGAGTTTCCTGTTGTCTTTAACGGAAAGATCTTTAGTAGCTGCAATATTATGAACTTGACCGACATAGAAACTTTAAAATCAAAACTAACAGCGACACTGGTGAACTAAACCAAAGCAGAACAGCGAGCCTTTCGCGCACCCTGCGGTCTTTGAGTACGAGCTAGCTATAAATATGATATAATTACCTACACAACCCGAGGTACTCCTTAAGATTAGCAAACTTATAACGTCATTAGAAAATCAGTTCTTTAATTTGATCAACTTGTTAAAAGCTTTGTATAGCTGGGAGTGTTTTAAAGATTTTCTATGCTGCTTTGAATAATTTACAGAAATTAACGAACAAGTTCAAGTTCAAGTTTATTGTTTTGCGAAATTAATGAGGGGGGGAAATAGTTATATATTAGTCACACTGCTTAAGAACAAATTTTGTAGAAGAAAAAGAAGTTAGGCTGGAAACATTCTTGGTTAGCAGGGAAAAAAAGAAAAAAAAGTTAATACGGACAAGATGTGACATATTTACATGGTTTTGATTGAATTACACATGTCTGGTAATAAGAAAAAGTTTTAGTTGTTTTTTAAAACAATTTTGAGGCAATAACTTTATCTCATTTGTTAATGTTTCCCATACTTTTGATGATAATATTTTAAAACGTGTAAGTCTATAGTTAGTCCTGGCAGCTGGTCTGTATAGGTTTTGATTAGCAGCATACTTTGTATTATATTTGTGAACAAGAAGTTAGCCTGCAAAAAAGCGATGTTCTAGTAGAGTGTTTTTTCCCGGGGTTACATAATCCTCGCTAAAATGCTTTGTCCATCTCGATCTTTCCCCGAAGCTGTAGATAAGACTGATTACAACACACAACGTTTGCGTTTTTACAATTTCCGTTACGCAAGCCTCTAAAATTTAAGAGTGTTAATTTAACTTATCTTATCTTAACTTTAATGTTAACTTATCGTATTATTATAACTGGATTTTAAGTCGTGGATTTAGTTCCTAGCTAAGAACTTGAAACGTTTCCGTAAATAGTTGCTTTTGGGAGACTAGTTCGCGTGATGTTACGAGGAAGTTCTTGCTTGGATAGGTACTGTCGCGACACAATACTGCTGACCCTTTACAAGACTGGAAGCAATCATGCTCACTTTGACTACGTGAGAGGGTGCACAAAGGTGCTCTCGCACTTTACAGCATAGAGTTTTTGTAAAATAAGGATGCTTTGGTTGATAGAAATAATGAAAAAAATTAATACTACAGCTGTGTAGTCATGATTGCTATACTATTTCTAGCGTAAGAGACGAACGTTTGCGACGAATACGAAAACAATTAAACGAAACAAAGATAAACAAAGGCTGCGCATATGTTTAGTTTACTTCGGAGATCACGAAATGGAAAATTGCAAATTTCCAAAGTACCGTTCACTGAGGTGATATGAAAAAATGTTAGTTCCTTTATCCGCCCGGTCAGTACCTCAACGAAGGAGAAATTTTAGGTTATAGTTGTTTGATGTGAAAATCGCGTGACTTGTAGTTAAAGAATTGTTTAAGTACGTGATTATACACAAGGATAGCGTGGGGCTTACAAACAAACTGCCAAGCCAAGCCACGACCGAGACAATATTATGTTTGGGAGTTGTTGATTAAGGCGACAAATTAAATCTAGTTTGTATTCAAAACCTCATATAGCGGCTTTCTTTGTTATCTGCCTCGTTTGGTGACCGAACTGATTGGTATCCTTTCTTGAAAGTTCTTTAATTTATGTATTTGCTTGTGAACATTGATTGAAATAATCACAATGACGTTGAAATTGAAGACTTTTAATTGCAAAAACCGCTGATGCGATGGGCTTCTTGTCAACGCTCCGTCAAAACTTCTTAAGAACTAAACAATCATGCACATACAACGTTTGCACGTCACAGGAACAAGTAATTATTAGTTCACAAGTGCAATGGAAATTAAAGTATGTAAAAGAACCCTCGAAGGCCATTTGCCATAAATTTGTATACTTATTCGTCTTCAGTACGTCACATTCCCCTATAAAATATTATGGAACCCAATGCAGGCGTGCTTTTGTAGAAAAACGATGAGCAAACTTTCAAACCAAATGGTTATTTTGTCAACACAGCAAGGAAAGAAAGATCGCTGCAAAACTGACCTGTAAAAGCTTTATGTCAAGAAGATTTAAGATGCAAAGAAAGGGGGGGGGAGTGCTGTAAAGGGGGAGGGAGGGGGTAATTGTGGGCGGCATAGTTCTCGCAACTGTGTGTTAGACGTTAAGAACATACAAAAGAAAATCAAATCTACACAGGAGATAATTTCTTTTGTCGCCTTATAATCAAATTTTTGGCTTCTTGTTCTTGTTCAGTTGCTATAATTCTAGATCGGTGTAAGTTATGTCGCCATCTGGTTAGCCCAATTGGTCGAGGCGTTACTCTGCCGTTCAGGGAACTGGGTTCCATTATACCGGCGCCAGGCCGAAGTGAGAAGTAATGGCTGGCTTTGCTCTTACACCATGTGTCAGACAGTTTGACCTTCTCATTTCCTCGAATAAGAACGCACTGACATTAAAAGTACCCTCAACATTTGTTGAAAGCGACAAAGTATAACTAGTACTGCCTGTATGTGCCTTTGTTCTCTGTTGTATTCCTTGATCTCCTCCTGAATAGTCGTCATACGCTTTACCCAAAATTAGAACTAACTATGGAAAATTTAGCTTAAAGTTTCAAGGAACCTTAATCTGGAATAAATCCCTGATGATTCCAAACATCTCAGCAGAAGTTCGTTAAAAAGAAACTAAAGATCAGTTACACCGTTAACTATTGACAAGAGCTTTTAGTATTGATTAGTACTCTGTGTCCTGAAAAAAATATTGACGTACTTTAATATTTTGTGCCAAACTTTATTATCTCTTATTTACTTATGTATTTGCTTCCACTTCCTGTGTTTTTTCTTAATTTCTGTTTATTACCTGTCATTGCACGCATTCTGCACATAAATTTTGATAAATTTTTTTATCCCGTTTATGAATCTATAATTGAATCTTGGAGGGTACATGACTTGATAACCGTCAATGTTTTTTTCATGTACGCTGTACTCTGCCCAGCATTAAAACTACAAATTTAATAATTGTAAAAAAGGTAGAACACTGAGTACAAATAAAGATATTGAGCTACGGATCTATCGAGCTACCTCACCCCAACATACTGAATTACCCCGCCTTAGACATCAGTTACCTTAGGGAAAAGATCAAAACAATTGTACTTCCTAGGAACCCATTTTAGGGGGGTGGGGTATTATGTGCCGCCATCAACCACCTTTTTTCAAAAAAGCTGAACTTCAGAGGCAAACATCACAATATAAAATAGATATTGATAAAGTGCTTGCACCAACGCCTTCCTTGTGGAGAGAGGAGTCCATAATGCAATAAAAACCAATACCCCTAAATCAGGTTTTAAGAAATTGAGCTCCCCCCTTTTATTTTCCATTACCGAAAAAAAATAAAATAAAAAGATACGATTATTATTAATTTGTCACAAAAAAGAGTCGACAAAACAGTTAAAATATTCGCAAGTTTACAGATATTCAACAATTTTAGAGCTCGCAAAATACTGTTATTGATGCGCAAAGAATATGTGCAAAATTAAACGCGGGGGTTGAGAGGCATTCAACATTCGGATTGTCAGTACGCGTTTATTGTCATCACACTAAATGAAATCTGCGAGCCATCGAATGACGATTGCTTTTATCCGAATGATGAGGAATGGAGCACAGATGCTAAAACTAAGACTCTAGCAAATGGCCTTGGACACATCTTGAACTTTGTCTGTGCGAAGGAGATGTTACAGCGGCGCACATAATACGCCCAATTGTCTCTTTTCTTTAAGGTCGCCTTGTATGTATGTATGTATGTATGTATATTTGGCTTCAAAATGATTGAAGATGTTATCACTTTTACAATGGCATTAGTACTGAAATCGACGCGAATATCCACCCCACCCCACCCCCTCCATTGTTTTGAAATCCTGTATCCGCCCCTGATAAAAGAAGAGAAATGAGAAAAGTTTCTTTTTATTGCTCCCGTAGTCATAAGAACTCTAAATTAAGCTTCTTACGTCGTAATTTTGAAGACAACAGCGTGCAAGTATCCAGCACGGCGCTTTCCAACGAGCAGCTATTGTATTTACCATTGCTTTCTGCCATCGTCGTGAGCCGCTGACGCTCTCATTGCTAGAGGTATCTATTGTCAAACTTCTAGCGCAACGAGCAAGACTGGGGCAGAGAAAATTAGAATCCAACCAATTAAGCACGACCTGGAAACAAGATATTTTTCATACGCACTGTCTTAGGAAACCAGCTCACACCGGTGAACGGGTTTTCATACAAGAAGGCCAAAGATATAGAGAATCTCCGGCGACAAAGGCCGAGTACTGTATACACTGTGAGTAAGTTTCTACAGAATTTGTCTCAGTTCATGTGATTAACTCAAAAAACTCTCCAGCTTACTGTCTTTTCACAAAGCATTCTAAATATTCAACTGCTGTGGATATTGACATTTTTGTTAAAGCCATTAATGCAACGAAACGTAAGGATTCAGTTAAGCCAAATTCGGAACTCAATACGATGTTAGCTTCTCTTGTAAGTAATGGGTTCTCTATGCCATGGATGAACGTGCTTTCATGGAGTACAGTGGCAATATAAACATGGTCCGTCCATACTTTTCTCACTAGTACTTTCTTTACCAACAACATAAGCTAAGAATGTTAAGCTGAATTAAAATGTTGAGATAGAATGTCACAACAAAAGATAACCCACGACGGGGGTGGGGGTTAAAATGGCAAATGGCCTTAGTTTGCATGTGGCAGAATCAGTTGGAAGTTGACAGGCCTATATTTTCCAAAATATCGAATTTATCATATATCCAAAATAAAAAAACTTAACTAAAATTTATCTAGTACAATGTAATCTTATTGAAGGAAATGCAAATAAAGTTATCTGTTATCTGTTATTACTTGCCGCAAGGGGCTTTGAACAGCTCACTCTTTGCTTATTAAATTTTTATAATTTTTTAAAAGGCTTGTCAAAATTTGACCCTTTTGTGTATGGACTGAAAATATCCAAAATACTTATATCCGTTCAGCAAAAATTACACGTGACGTTTATAGAGGGTTTGGAGATTCGCAATTACGTCCCAAGCAAATTAAGCAATATACATCACATACTATCTGCAGTCTTTACTTTATATATAGACTCGAAATTGCTTTGTAACGAGATTTGTTCATGAGTTGTTTTTATCAAAACACAAACCAGCGAGAAAGGTGAGTGAGTGTTTTTTGTACAAATGATCTCAAACACTTTTCTGTGAGGTGATTTTTCGTTGAATGAGCAAACGCAAGCAAAAATACCACGAACAACTCATACTGTCCGACATCTTCTTTCTGACTTGAATCAGAAATATGGCGTAGTAATGTTAACACTCTTCAATGCCCTCACTTCAATATTTTGAAACTCCTTAAGTTCGTCATTCCCCTCAAGAAATCTTTTCCTCAATTAAACATCCTTTTGGGCTGCTTTTCTGAATAAGGTACTCATTTGACTTATCCTCGTGTATTTCTATATATATTTAAAGTTATCATTCATCAATAGAACACTTTCAATCATAGCGGCAGATCTTTCAGTTTCAGTTTAGCGGCAGCTCAGTATATTTTCTCACGCACGCACTGATTGAAAATCAGTTGGAGATGCATGTTGGGAAGCTATCTTGCTGATTGGCTGTATACCGCGGTATAAACCCATCTTATCGGTTGTTTAGCTACTAAACAATTCACATATGAAAAAATAGCGTACACTTTCTTTAACAGAACAAAAAACACTTATGCCGCGGTTACTTATGTAAAAAAAAAGTTATTATATACGCGTTAAATATATACACCCGGGTATTTTACTGAGCCAAATGGAGAAGCTTGAGTTGCCCGAAAAAATTTACTCCAAAATTCGTGGCTCTCAATTATCAAAACCTGAGCAGGGGCAGTGCATCTTCAGTTACGTTAACTGTTTTAAAAGTATAAAGTGTTTGTATAAATTATAATAATTTCAAAAAATCTGACAGTAATTCAGACTTTTATTTTGCCATTACTGAACAACAAATTATGTTCAGCAATATATTAACTTGGCACTCACTATGTTACTGGCTAGGGGAGAAGAACACTTGAACAATAGTCTCATAAAAAGCTTCAAATGTTTAAACCAACTTTAATTATACTATAGGGGCGAAATATCACGACAAATAAATCTTATATATATATGATTTATATTTAATGAGTTACTTAACCCACTTCACATATATTCAAATATCGTGGCCTTTTAAAGCTTTGCATATTTAAGATTTATCTCGTGATTGACTTAAAAAACTTTTAAACAATCAAGATAAGCCATTGTATTGAGTTGTTATTAATTCAACAAAAGGTAATCGACGAGTTAACAACACGCTCGAGCTCGTTCACACTACAGGGATTTTTTTGGTCATGGCACGGTTGTCAAAGAGCTGAGAAGCTTTTTCGAACCCAATTTTGTCGACGTCGGCCAAAACCTTCGCTTGTGCTCGGATCAGATCAGTCCGAGCACGGGTAATTTTTGCAAAGTTACCACAAACTCATGAATCAACACGGACGAAAACGTAAAGCAAGGATAAAAAAAAAACAGGTCTCATCAACTGATTAATAAACCAACAGCTCAGGCTTTTGAAAATATAGTGATAAAGAAATGGTAGAGGAAGTAAAATCTAAAGTAAAGCACCGAGCTACAAAACTCGAAAAGAAAACAAAACTTGTAAATCCGAGCCCTGCTCTCTCTTCTTGGCATACGGGACATTCTGGTCCGTGCCGTACCAAAATTTCGGTGCCAAGCCACAACTCCATAGAAGTATTTATGACCAATCCAACATACTTATTTTTCTAAAACCTCCAACAGGTTAAACACCTCACATGCCCGGCTCGCAACTACACTTTATTTTAGAGAAAGAGTTAGACTGTATCACATTTTATGCTGAACTTAAGACCGTGAAAATGCGCCACGCATTATATAATGTACGCACGCAAAGAACTGCAGGCCGAATTTTCTGGTCCAGAGCGTAAGTACCATTTTAACGTCCAATATATGAACTGCGTTTGCTCAGTGAAATGTTGGTGCTTAACTGAGGCATAAATTTGTGCAGACAGACGATTATTAACAGTTTTCCTTGATTCGGATGAGAAGCAAAACCTTTAGTGTAAAGTGACTTTCTTTTCTTTGGAACAAAAGCTGTCACAAGGTTGGTGAAACTGTATGTGTTTAGTTATCTATAAGAAACTATCATAGCTTCTCATGTTCTCCAGATCTTGTTCACCTTTGAGCGAATTGAAATTCTACATATTAAAAGAAGTTGTTGGGATTTCCGTGATGTACATCTTTGGCTTACAGCTGCTAATACATACAAGCGAAATGCTGTTTGTATGCGCGGTACATCATTCATATAGGGTAGGATACCATTATTTCACGATTAGGTAAACGTGAGACAACACTATTCGTGTATTTCTAGACTTGAGTCGAGCCAACTGGTCCTCAAAATTCCACCGACAAGCCCCCAACTGACCCTGTAGCTGAGTTGGTTAGAGCGACGCAGATCTGTTTCCCAGGCGGAAGTCGTGTAGGTTTGAATCCCACTGAAATCGAGATTTTTTTTCTCTTTCCTCTGTGTGGGTCCTTGCTTGTATTGTAGAAACTTGGATAATTCAGCAAATTTCCAGTGGAAAGGATTCACTCGGCCGGTTTGGCCTTGCGAGTTATCAGCTCTCCAAGCAATGATTTATATAACCAATTTTTTGCCACTATGCTTGGCTACGGCGTAGACGTCCATGCAGGCTCTGAGCTTCGAAATGGGTTTAGAGAATAGTAGAAAGATTTTAAAATCTCTTCTTCTTTTTCGTAGCATTTTCAAGTGTATTTTGAAGACTAAACGGCAGTAGTACTAAACGGCACGTTTGCTAAACAATTGTAAAGATAAATGACATCTTATAAACTGAGCATTGACGCTCTTACGTGTACAACAACAAGTCATTACACTCGTATCTATTCCTTTTATCACGACAGATGCGTTGATCTTTGATACATTGGATTCCTTAAAAAGCCTTTCCTGATATTTATAATTCATTATAAAGTCAAACAACGACTACGCGTTTCGTATCTATCTTGTCTACAGGAAGTAAGCCAAAACAATTTTTCAAACTGTTCTTATACGTGCAAACTTAACTGATTCAGTTTTGATTAGCAAATAATTAATAGATAAACTGATAAAGCTTGTGGGTGAGTTAAAATGTTGTTTTAGGATTCAAAAACATAATAATTGTCAAAATCGCGGAAACTTCAAAATATTTCGGCTTACGGGTTAGAATGCTGGTCATTTGAGTTAAGTGTTTTGTGTTTTATGCACGCTAAGTTTTATTGCTTGGCGATTGGTCAGTATTGAAATAGTTTCTACAATCCTACTAAACTTTGACCACACTTTTTGCTCATCTTTCATTATAATGCCACAAGGCACGAAGTAGAAAAGATTATAACTTTCTTCTGTTTAAAGCTTCGCATTCCAGTCGAATTCGTGATTTTTCAGCCAAACACTATCGTGGCCCGCCAAGTGCGTCTATTTTCAGTTTTTAATGACACTTGAAAAAACCAATATCTCAGTTTACGCATGAGCTGTATCTCATTAGCTGTTGTTTCACAGTTCCGCCCTTAGTAATCAATTTTTCAATAAAAGTGTGAATTTTTTTAGTTTAATTTATTTGCTCTAGTGCTTGAGTCCCTATAAAGCTTCTATGAACCTAGAGTTTGAATAACCAAAGATAATTTCAGCCCTAAGTATGCTTTTGAATCAAAAAAATATTAAGACGTAAATTTTGGCGTAGCAGGCTGGGGACTGGTAACCTGTGACGCAGCAGCAGTGAGTTTTAACGTTTTCAATTCTATAGACGGATTTTAGCTAACGTAATACTTACAAACAAACCTTTACAAATCTAAACACTTTCGGGACCTTAAACAAAGAAAATTTTGTCTAAAACTATCATTCAATAACTGCCGACTCATTAACAACAATGACTGAAACCCGCCTTTTAAAAAAGATTTTTTATTTCAAACAATTTCAAGGGAATAATTTATTGACTAAAGTTATAACAATATGACTATTGTAGCCAGAATCCATATTGTTTTGAGATAAAAAAAAAATTATCTTCTGTTGCCTCGTGTCCAATGCTACGCCATTATTCTCATTATAGCTCCTGCTACGTCAGCATTGCACGTTTCAAGCCTTAAAGTTTAATAGGAACAGCGAGAAACTGTTCACTGTTACTAAAGGATCCCATTTTTCATCTAAAAACTGAAAATTAAGTTTAATAGGGACTTTAAAGACTCTTAGTCTTACGCATATTTACGCAACATTGCTATACGGTGCACCGCATATGAATAGAGTTTTAAATGCTTGGCAAAGTTCACAAATAAACGAAAGTAAATAAAATCAGAAACTTTCTATTTATTTAGTGTTAGTTTTTGCAATTAAAAAATTTAAAAAGTTTGCTTTTTGAGTGATTAACACCGAAAGAAACACTTTCTGTTGGCGCTTGACTCTGTTCATGTGTCTAAATATTTATCGACAAAGATAAATAGATGTTTTTGACAAGAGCTACTCGAGAATTATTAGGACACTTAAAGAGGCGCGCGACTTGACACGGTCAAGTGTTCGTTTTGCATGCGTATCTATTTTTTATGCACGAATTGACGATTGAATGATATTTAAACAACATATGACTAAACACAAAGGTGTATGAGTAGTGAGATGAGACATAGAGTGTATCAGGATCTTAATTTTTCATAAAAGACACTAGTGCCACAGTTTTGGTTTTAAAGCGTGGTCTTCGTTTGGGGGCCAATATTGACAGTCTTTGTTGAGTATTCCGTTGCGAATAAATAGGTACTTGATTCAGACACAATATTGAGCTAAAACAAACAGTTTAATGATATTGTGATGGCCAAACCTAACTTTCTTTTGTTGTTTTTATCTGTACTTGCTGGCTTTGGTTGATATCTCTTATTCTTGGGGGGGTTTTGAAGATACACTGATGTAGTGACTTAAAAGTTATAAGAAAATAAGTTTATCAACAAAGAAGTTGCCGGTTTGTAAGAAAAAATTCCGTTGCAGCACAGCTAGTATGGAGGGAGACTAGCTACTAACTATGATTGCAAATATTTCCAAGAGAAGTCTTGTACGATTGTATCTTTTGTTTCAAAGTAGACTGTTTAAAATCAGGAGGCCAAGCTAAATCCTTTCTCGAGCCTAAGTGGCTCATAGGGCCGCCGCTTATCTTCATCGGCGATGAAGCGGAATATTGGAATATGAATATTCGCAAATTTTTGGCCTCGGAATATGAATGTTTGACTATTTTGACCTCGGAATATAAATATTAGGCCAGCCAGTCCAGGGAATATGAATATTTGAGAAAGTTTGCCTCAGGAATATGAATAATTGGAAAATATTCTGAAATGAATTTGAATATTCTGGTTTGAAATATTCCGCTTCATCCCCCGATCTCCGGTTTCTGTAGTGTTAAGCGGATGAGAGTCTTCGACTCCCCCTGGACAGGACACTAATCTATCGCAGGTTA